>BMAO01027696.1:0-24438 GCA_019973975.1 Trichonephila clavata | reverse complement strand
AATATATACTAATTATATATTCATTACATGATTATATATATATCTATATATTTAACTTCAATAAATGAGATATTTGAGCGTATATTTTAATGTGTGGAAATGTGTTCTAATAATTTAAGCATAACATTTGGAATGCTTTTTTCAAATGATACATTGTATTACTGTACGATGAAAAGTAAGCAACTGTACAATTTCTTACCTGAAACTATCATTTTCATAGCCTTGTTAGCTCCTCCATATGGTCCGCTTAATGTAATGAGGCCCTTGATGAATTTATCTTTCCATTCCTCAGGACGCGTGTTTAAGAAGTAAGTAATCACCGGGCATCCCATACTATGACAAATTAATGTTAATTTCGTTTTATTGTTCTTGTAGTAAGTTTCTTCGATTAAATTTGTGAGGTTTCAGTAATATTCTTCCATTTCATCTGAAAAGATATGAATGGAATAATTTCATTTAATAATAATTTTAAAGTTTTTATTTTATACATTTTCTTTAAATCTTAATTACAAATAGCCTATCTTCCAAGTATAGTTACTCTCTCTCTCCCCCCAAGAAATTTCCTACCAGACTTGTGAGAGATATTCAATCGTTCATAGGAAAGTGATGTTTCCAAAACTTTTTCATTATTTCAAAACTACTTTGAATAAACAGAACATGTAACTTAGAGCATTTAGGCTGTATTCCAAGTAGGAACGTCTTAAGACATTTTGAGGCATTGGGCCCAGAGAACTCTTTTTGCGATCCTGGGGCCCAACGAAAAAGTAGGCCCTACCTGTGATTTTTAGAAGTGGACAGTGCATTGTCACATACTCGTACAAATGGTGATTTGAAACATATAAATGTGCACGACTCACAAATCTAGGCAAAAATCAGGTTGAACAATGGCCGCATTTCGACTAAAGGAGTTTAATGATTGTTTATAGCAGGGGTGGTGCAATTTATACCCCGGATTTTACGGTATATAATTTTTAAAGTAAAATTATCTGAACAGCAATTGTAACGCAAATTACAGAATTTTAATTCGATAGTAATATTGTCGCAACCCAGAGGTTACAGATGTAGTTTGGGACACCAAATAATCAGACATTGTTATAAAAAAAAAATTACTTTTATTTCAGACAAATCAATTTACAATCAATTAAAGTTAAACCGAAGGAGCAATCTAATGCAGTTCCCTAACTAAAGCTTATAAGACAACTAATTAAACACTTATCTGCTTTTAATCCGATAGTAGAGTGCATATGGATCTCACCTAGGCTGGTTATAGTCCAATGCAAAACTTCTCTCTTAATTCTACGTTTTTGAAAGGCACT
Organism: Trichonephila clavata; assembly: GCA_019973975.1. Taxonomy (NCBI): domain Eukaryota; kingdom Metazoa; phylum Arthropoda; class Arachnida; order Araneae; family Nephilidae; genus Trichonephila; species Trichonephila clavata. Next base: position 23,122 of record BMAO01027696.1, on the reverse strand, counting down.
TCTCTCAATTCACTTTAATGGTAGCGTAGGGACTAAATCTAACACATCCTTTGCCAGTGTTTAAATAGCACTCAAATTAGCATAAAATCAAGTTCTGTCTACGGAAGGTGCTTTTAAATTTAAACCGCAGTAAAATAAGAACTTCCCCAAGAGGATTAATAGAAGGACTGTGGATAGAACCCGTCACAATATAACAATGATAACAATTGAAAATAATCGAGCGTGATCAGATACACTTTGAAAGCGGTAGCTGAATGATCACATTCTCGAGAGCGGTGCTTTTTCAATCAAGTGAAAAGTTCGAATTCCTATTCCACTAAAATCCCTTGTGTAGGGAAGAGAGACACATTAATTACGTTGTAATTTGAAGTGTTAATCCTGGCGTGTTTGTGGAGAATGAAAAAAGAGGCACAGTTCAAGTGCCGATTCCGTCAGCTACAAATATTTAATTTTAAGGTGTATTGCCTGTGGTTAGCGAGCCCTTAGGTCTAGTGACGTCTTAAGATTTCTCGAGTCCCTACACACGTTCCTAAGTAATAGTACATTCATCTGCAACCCTTTTAAATAGACAGTATATAGCAGGGGTCTGTAAACTTTTTGACTCACATGATACTTAGAATTTTTAAGATGTTTCCAGGAAACTCCTTCCACGCTCTTGAAATATCTTACAATAAGTAAATCAAAATTTTATGGGTAATTTATGTAGACGATAAAAATAATGTATTTGTTATTAAAAATGTTTAATATTATGTTAATATAATTTACTCAATAGTAATATTAAATTGGGCTGCTTGTTATCTTTATATCTAAAAATGGATGTTTGTATAAATGAAATCGCTTCACTCCAACACCATTTAACCGATCACTATAAAATTGGCACGTATATGTTTTTTTTAATTATTATTATTATTATTATTATTTGTGTGGAGAAGGCGATCTGTGTTCTCGTTGTTTCAACTCACCAAGATACTAACATATTTACCAAAAAGGATGCCAACTTGGCTCTATCGCCAATCTTTGTCAAGTTTCCATTGAATCGCCATTAAAATGTAAGGAACGGCGTTGCTTGCAAATATTACAGTTTTAACATAAAATAAATGGAGCAGAAAGTAATATTAACGTGTTACACACATCCAGATATAAATTATTTACACTATTACACATTCATTACACAAGAGATGAGCAGGGATGAACTTAGGGAGGTGTTTTCAAAAATCGACCCACAAGAGAGTAATGGGACGTTTTAAATAAATAAAAAAAAACCTTTTCATACCTGTTAGATATACAGACTTAAAATTTAACAAATATATTTTTTTTTTGTTCAGCTGAAATATACAAAAATCTTTTTTTGTTGTTGTTTGTTTGTGTAATTTGTAGTTTACGTGAAATAAACTCATTAAAACTTCTTTTTCCTTCAATCTGTATTGTTTAATTTTTCAATTCTCCCGTGAGAATAACGGGTATACTAGCTAGTATTTAAAAAAATGAGAGGTGTTTGCATTTTTTTATATACAAACCTCAAAGTCTTTAGCTCTTCTGAAGTTAACTGCAGCTGCATTTCCTATTGTGCGTTTCTAATTTGATTCTACATTTCGTATTTGTAGCCACGTATGTTAAGAAAGAATTTCCACTTAAACAGTTGCTCGGAATAACATTAAAATTTTTGTAGCCGTGTGAGAAATCCTGTGTATTCTGCATGAATTTACAACCTAAATTTTAAGAGCTGGTTTTGCTTAAATTTAGATTGTAAAGTCAAATCTGTTGATATGCCGATTAAATTTTTTCTTTCTTTCATTAGAAAATCTTCTAATTTATTGCAGTACTCGAATGGACTTTTATCCATTCATATCTATATTTCTCTTTCTTTCTCTTATAGATGTTATTTGTTTTTTTAACACCATTTTATAAGCTTCACTTGTATGTAACGGAATCTTTGAACTAAACTTTTTCCCAAATTATAAGGTCAGATTTATTTGAAATTTTGCTCACTTGTTCAGGACTGATGAAAATACAATAATATAATAATTTTGTTCCATTGCCATGAGAAGAATTATCAGTATTGACGATTTCCCATTTTCAGAACTCATCCCTCAACTGGCGACTAATTTCAGATCCTAAATCCTGATTTGGTGACTAATTACAGATTTGGTAACTTAATCCAGATTTTGGCGACTAAAAGATTAAGTCACAACTTAGTTCGATTTACTATAAAAGGATGCTTTTAGTTTTTTAAACTATAGTTTGTTGAGGTATTCTCCTATGGATGTTTTTTCCCCCACAAGTGAAAAAAAGGGGCCTTTTCCATTGGAAATTTGTTATATTTGTAAAACATTGCATTACGAGTATAAAGTTATTTCGTGGAGCCGGGATGATAAACAACATAATATTCACATTAAGTAGTACATGTAGCGAAAATCGTTTTGATATTTTTTAGATACGCGTGGTCACATAAACTCCATAGGAAACGTTATTTCATTTGCATAAACAAACTCATAGTTTTTTTTTTCGATTCTTCATTTTGACTCGTGAAAACCCTCGGTATGGTTTCTGAAAACCAAAGGTTTCGTGGAACACATTTTGAAGACCACTGGAAAAAATGAGTCGAATTTATATTTTAAGTATGATATGTATAGAAAAACAAAAACGTGGAATGCCACGCAATAGAAGTAAAACTTCTTTAGCGACGTTGGCCGTAAATGCAGGAATACATCTAATTATATTAAACTGCTGAGAGAACTTACTTTAATCAAATAAAATTAGAACTTCATTTATTGTATGAAAATATTTTTATTCAATTTTCTGCATCATTATTTTCCAAGAAAGAAACAATAGGAGTGTGGTAACTGAAGAAGGATATAAAAATCCTCGATTGTAGTCAATCAAGAAAATGTGAGAAAACTGCATCAATCGTGGTTCCATATACCCTTTTTCCTTCTCTAGAATCAGTATTCATTGCCAAATTCAGTGTGTGTTTCAAGAATTCAATGAGTAGCTTTGCTTCTTCTGAAGCAAAATTAACATCAAAGTCTCCAGTTAAGATAATCGGCTTTTAATCATCATCAGATCCAATGATTGCAGCAGTCTCCGATGTGTACAGCACTAAAACTTTATGGATAAAGATGATAAAAGATGCGGTAGAACTACCTGGTGATATATAGACTTTCGCCTGGATTTTCTGCTAGTTTTGCCCCCCCCCCTTTTTTTTTCTCCTGTCACGAAACTTTTTTCCACTTTTTGCATTTGCTCTAGGCATTCTGACCAGAATTAATTTTAATTCAATGGAAATAAAAATTAATGCAACACTCATAGAAGTCACTGTGTTTGTTTACAAGACGCTATCCGTAGTGATTCTTGGGTGAACATTAGTGACATATTCACAATGTCCCAGACACTCCCGTAACGAGTGAGTGAGTGAATATTAACGCCCCACTGTTCAGCTACACGAGGGCTTTTAGGGACGGTCCGCGTAATTTTGAACCATGGTCAAGTGACGCGGACGACACCTGAGCTAGCACCCCCTCTCTTAACTACCACACACCACCAACGGGAGGACGTTTGAGCTCTCGACAGATTTAACGTGCATCGCTCCCCTAAACGCTGGGTCTTCAGTGGTACTGGAATCGAACTCATGACATGCTAGCCCTGATCCGATGCCTAGACCATTCGGCTACCGCGGTCATCTCCCGTAACGGGAAGAGCGATATAATGTTAATACTTTGGTTGCGTTTATTTGTTGAAAATGGCACGTATTTATTACATAAAAACTACGAAAATACGCCACACGAGTTCGTTACGAGTAGCATACTCACTTAACATCTCCAATACCTAAGCGCCTTCAGTCCAAATGCAAGATGCCCCACTCCATACCACCTTAGCAATCGTCCAACTTTTTCACGGATATGACATAAGTCACGTGTTGAACACCCCCCTGCCGTTCTACTTACCTCCCGCTCACTATCTCCTCCCCATGACGACGTTTCGGGGGGATGGGGGGGGAATCACTACTTCCGTTCGCTTTTTCACTGTTACGCAAAACTGGGCAAATTTCTCGTTCACTCCGTGAGCAAAGAAGTTTTACTTTAAAAAGTATACAGCGTCAAATACTTTCGAAACGGTAACCCGTAACAAATAAGCGGGCATGACTCAGAGTGAATATTAACAAAGCTTTTGGCTACACAAAAGCTTTTGGCGACTGACCTCATAATTTTGAAAAATGGTTAAGGCAAGATTCAGAATCTTTCAATACTAGACACGATCCAACTATACAGATTGTCGGCTTTCGCTTAAATCATAAAGTACGGTGGTAGACCTCGGCTTATGCAATGCATAATAAAGCATTCTTGTCACTATTGCCAGTTGTAATACATAGTTCGTAATCCTTGGTTTTTCAGAGAATATTTCTGGAAATAACATTTGATGATTAAATTTTTTCGGATTGTTATCTTATTAAGGCCGAACCTAGAAGGGAACGAGGACCCTTATCGAAACTTTGTGCACGGGCCTAGTTAGCCCCGGCCTCAAAACATCCCAGTTTAAATCATAAGAGGAACGGATAGCTGGAAGCCTCTAATACAAAAAACAAATGTAGTTCTCTTCGTGCAGTAGTGCTTCTCAAACTTTCAATATTTGCGACCCAATATTCAATTATAATTTTCATCGCCCCCCTTCATTTCCTTAGAATAGAAATGTTTTGAATTCGATAATACTGTACTTTGACGCGATACAATACGACTTTAACCTCTTAAGTGCCACCGGCTTATATAAACGTCTTACTCAGCCAAAGCATTAATTGCCCCAGACGTATATACAAGTATTTCCGAAGTACGATCGTTTCTACGCACTGCTGTTCATAAAATTATTCCGAAGGCTTTGGAGTGCAATAAAAATTCCTTGGTAGTGTTTGCAAAGGATTTACTTGTTTCAGAGGATTTGTTTGTTTATTTTTTCCTCCCTCCCCCACACCAAAACACCACATTATAACGCCTACTTGGAAAACGGTGGCATTGGGTAGCGAATTGCGTAACTTTTGATCGGCAGTTCTGGGATTAATAATAAATAGTACAAATTATAAAGATAAGTGTAAGTTTTTGTGTATAATTTTATGTATGACAAGCCCATGGGTTACTGGTAATTATTAATATTGTTCTTAACTTAGTTTCGTAAATTAATTAGAAATTATATCATGCAGCACTGGTACAAGTTTAAGTGTATTATATCAGAGTAAATGTGTACTTTTGTCAAAATATTTTTATTTGCTTACCTTTAGTAAGTTAATATTTTTTAAAAAATAATCTCTTGTTTTCCAATTTTCAATATGCTCGCGCTTCCCTCTTACAATTATCACAACCTCTTGGGGGACGCGCTCCACGGTTTGAGAAACGCTGCCATACAAACGTAAGAAGTTGAATTCTCTTGAGAAAAAAAACAGTCTTCGATGCTTATAGGGCCCATTCACATCGAGGCAGTAAATAACAAGCTTCGATAGTACATCCAATCAAAGGCCTTTACACCATGATGCAAAAAATTGAAAACTCTCTTTGGGTACATTTCGGGTGAGTAAGTGAGATACAAATTAACATTGCAGTATAAAGTTGCACGAGGTATACTGACGACGGACCTCGGTCAAGTGACGAGAACGACACCTGAGTACATTTGTATTTCTTGCATAATATTTCCATTGAGTTAATAATCTTCTTGCATTATTTAGATCCACAGCATTACTTCTTTTGAAAAACATAAAAAGCGGTAAACATAGTGTGTGGAGGCTACTACGACATACCACCGTGTAGTATATTAAATCTTTCGATGCTCAAAAATCCTCTCCTTTGCATGACAGAGAAGCGTGAAGAGCGGGAGCAAGATCAGATGTCATTCTCACTGCTTGACCAGTATTTTCAAAATTACAAGGTTTCCAAGAGCAACAGCAATATTTACAAACTATAGTCTCCAAAGTCTCGTATAGCTTCAAAAGGAGATGTTAATAAATAATCAAAAGTAACCTGTAGTAATCAAAATGTAGAAATGGTGAAACATTTTGAAACAATGCGCAGAACGAGGACTTTGTAGTATTATCTGCGAGTGAGAGAAATATTAACGTCGTACTATAAAGCAACACGAAAGAAAAGGTGGAAAACTTGAAAAATCTGTAAAAAATTTACTTCAATTTCTCTTTTCGGTTTATCTATGCAGTCGAGTGACAGCGTGGTCATGTCGACAAAATCGAGGTCGATGTTGTTCAAGTTTAAATCCACTGAGACCTTCCGTGCAGAGAGGTTGATATACGTCAAGGCAAAAATTCTTCCCGTGGATGTGGTGGGCCAATTTAAAGGCGAGAGATTCATCTATAGTGTCCTAGTCTCTTGACTGTGATTCAAATTAGGAAGTCCATCGCCAACAACCCTTGTGTTGCTTCAGAATACGACGTAAATTAAAATCGAATCAAACCTAATTCAAACAATGATTCATTCATCTTCCCTTTATAGAAATTGAACTTCAAGCTCTAAATCATGCTTGTCTAATGTGTGTCCCCCGAGCCGCATGCGGCCCAAACGCCAATTATAAAAATATTTAAATTTTACCATTTTTATTAAAGAAAAATAAATGTTTGCAATACTTTTAATATATAATCGATTCGTTGACACTTACTTTTATATAAAAATTTTAATAAAAACATCTTAGCATGTGTCACGAAAATTTACGCTTCGAATTATGTGACTCGACGGCGTATTTTTACCATCAAATGGAATGCATTGTATTGCAAAGTGACATTCAACTGAAATAAAAATTTGAGAATACTTCTTTATTGGAGAAAAAAGATATAAAGATTACCTACCCGGCAATAAATATCCTCATTTTCACAATCATGCTTTATTAATGTCTTCAGATTTTGGCAGTATCTACATTTGTGAACGATTATTTTCAAGAATGAAGCATACAAAAGACACAAATAGGACAATAATGACTGACAAACATATTGAAAATGCATTAAAAATTGCAACCTCGTCTATTGAACCCGATACCAATTTGCTTGTTCAACAAAAGCAAATTCATGTATCTCATTACTTTGAGTTTTTCCATCTTAATGAAATCCAACATTTCACAAATCTATACAAATAAATAAAATTGAAGTGTCTGTTTGTAATTTCAAATTAGCAGCTTTTTACTAAAGGCATTTAAAGGTACATACGGTACTTATATCAAAAAATAAATTTTTAAAATTTTTGTCTGTCTGTCTGTTTGTTCCGGCTAATCTCGAGAACTTCTGGTCCGATTTTAAAAATTCTTTTATCAATGGAAAGCTACATTATCAGAAAGTGACATAAGATATATTTTATCTCCATATTCCCACGAGAACGGCAGCTATGCGGGTAAAACTTTGACGTTGCTTACTTCCCGCCAAGTTGGCGCAAAATTATGCATTTGTTCCATAATGGAAATTTTAATAAAAAATTTCTCACATTTGTAACAAATAACTGAACAATAGTGTAATTTAGCATCTTTACAAAAAGCAATTTTTTGAATGGTTTTTTATTAAACGTCTAACGTTTATTACGTTACGTTTGTTAAATGTCAAGCTCAAACTTTGAAAAATATCGCCAAGTTGGCTAGGAAGTTCTCTATTCCGACAATCCCAGATATTTTAATGCAAATTTTCTCCCAATTTTTAAAGAGGTAAACGAAATAAAGTTTTAGAGAATTGCACGCGCGTGATATTGAAAATTCTATGGTAATATTAATTGACAGTTTCATAAAAAGTTTTGATTACTTTAGTAGTTTTGATTAGTTTGATTAGTTTTGAAAGTATTTATTACTTTATAAGTACAATAAGTACAAAGACTACATGGCGGGAGATATTTTGCGACGAAAAACAACCGAATATGCCTTTCAATGAACACATCTACTACGAATCGCAGTCAAGGTTTTCAGAATGGTTGGGAAGAAGCTACATGATTGTGGAATGATTAGTCCTAGGCGTGTCGACGGAAATAGCTTTGATAATGAAATTGCTTGAGAATTAAACTACGATTTTATAGAATTGCATCAAGTAACAGAATTTTCCCCTCAATTAACTCCAGAACAAAGTGTTACGTAAAATGGAATCCGGCATTTGTGCACTCTTTTTTCTCGACGCCTCTGGAGGAACCGGAAAAACGTTTTTGATAAACATTTTATTAATGACCATCAGAAAAACCCAGAAGATAGCAGTTCCAGTGCACGGAGAAAAAAGAAATACTCAAAAATGACTACATGGACATACTCATTTTGAAATGAGTTTGTTTGTATCAGATTTGAACGCATGCCTTTACGAATATGAAACATTACATGTACTCAAAATTTCAAAAAAAGGTTAATTAACACTATCAAACAAATTAAAAAGATATTCAGGGTTAAAGAAGTTTTTTTAATATACAGGCTACATATTTTAAAGATTGGGGTTCAACAACAAATTTAGTTCTCATAAATCTTCCGAACTATTTTTCGTTTCTACCACGCTACCCGCGGACGAAAACATGAGTACTAGATTGTTTTGATTTTGTATTATGACTTTAAATCAAAACAGTCTTTTTCTAGACTTTTGAATTAAAGTTTTCACCTATTTGTTTTACAAATGTATGTGCCTTGTTTTTATTATAAGGCTTTTATAGGAATTTAGCGAAAAAGTGTGATAAAAATATGCCTTTTTTGGCGGATTACTTAAAAAAAACAAATCTAAGGTATGTGGCTACCTAAGGAGCATTTTATTGAAACATAAATTTTCAACTAAAAAAACACTTTTTTCTTTAAAAAGGGTGTGCATAGAACTAGGAATTAAGGGTTAAAGGGTAGTATAGGACGATGTCAAATTTTTTTGGTGACCGAAATCGATCGCTAAGCTACTTCACTCAGCAATAGGTTTCCCGAAGGCAGAATGAATTCGTTATCTCACCGAATAATCAAAAAGCCCCCCCCCCCACTCTATACTACACTTAAGTCAGGAATTAAAATACAATTCCACAAAATTTTAAATTATTTTGGATAGATTGGGAATTTTTAGTGAAAAATTGCAGTTACAGTAAACCTTGTATTGAAAATTCTAATTAATATAATCAAGTAATATTAAAACTGCACACAGATAACATCATTATCTGTGCCTAGAGCGATAAAATTTCTATTACTTTTTGAAATTTGTCAATTTTTTTTAAAAAAAGCATGTTTTTTTCTTACAAATTGTATGTGCAATAAAATGCATAAATACATACACAGAGATTATAGTCTATAATACAAATAAAATAAAATAAAAATTTTCTTAAAATTTTAATTTAATGTCTTAAAAAGAAATCCATTTGTGAACTTTACCGTGAAGCCAAAAAAACATAGTTTCTCAGACAATGCTTTTAAAGATTTAAATACAATATGAAAAATGTTCTACTAGTTGTACATTTCTTAAACTACCCTTATTTATAGCTCAAACTCTCTTTAGCTTCATGTTTAACTAATTTTTCAACCCTTTTGCTGTTTTCTGGAGAGTTTTATAGATTATAAAAATTGTCGAGTTTTGTAAAATTTTCATGAAAAATTGCAATTAGGATCTTTTACACAAAATTCTAATGAATGTATTCAAATAATATTTATACAGTACATAAATAATGGAACATCTTTATATATTAGGAATTAAAAGATATGTATTACATTTAAAAGTTTTTTAAATATGCCAAATTTTATGCAAAAACTCGATTTTTTACAAAATTTATGATATTTTTTACATTTAAATGCAATGGAAGTACATAAATACAGTGAAACCCAAAAGTGTTTGTACACTTGCAATTTCCTATAAAATTTAATGATTCCGACTAATAAAAATTATTGTATAGAAATTGTAATTTTAAAAACTTTAGTAAAAAATAGTATACATCTAGAAGTGCAACCCTTTAAGTTCATAAGGAATGCCATTTCTTTTAAATAAACATTATTTTGACCTATGTAGAAATCTAATTTTTTTTCCTGTGCTCACATTTTTTAAAGCTCTCATTTTTATACCTGGTATATAATGTGCACGCATAAAATTCAATCTTATTTTTTGTATTAAAAGTGTGCACCATACACCAGATTTTATGATACATATAGCTTTCATGGCCCGGCGTTGCACGGGCTTATACCGAGGGTATAACTTAATCCCCATGTTAATTTCCTCCTTTTATTCTAAAACCAACACTTTAGTGGGGTTTGACGCGTACGATGTGAGTGCATGACCCGTGAGTGCGTGTCATGGCTTTGTTGCTTAACATTTTCCCTTCTCTTCACTAATTCTCGATCCTAGTACCACTGAAGACCCGCAGTGTAGGGGCGCGATGCACGTAAAATCTGTCGAGAGCACAAATGTCCTCCCGTTGGTGTGGTGGTGTAGTTAGGAGAGGGGGTGCCAGCTCAGGTGTCATCCACGTCACTTGACCATGGTTCAAAATTACGTGGACCGTCCCCAAAAGGCCTCGTGTAGCTGAACAGTGGGACGTTAATATTCACTCAATCTTCACAAATTCAGCACTTCCAATATAATTTTCCGAAATTACTTTGATTTCTTTCCTCTCGGTATTCACTAGGTAAAAGCCCGGCTTTGCACGGGCTTTTACCGAGTGAATAACTTCACCCTCATGGAAATTTCGTGTTTCCCTCAGGCCGATAGCACTTGTGTGTGTGTGTCGTTCAAATAAGTTTTCGGCTTTTTATTTTTTAAATCACTGATTCTGAAAGTTTTAAAAATCATTTTTATTTAAACGCAACGATATTGATTAATATGAGAAAAAATCATAAAATAGGCAAAACATCATTGTTTTGTAAAAAAAAAAAATTGTTTTTTTCCTATAAAATTCTTTAAAGAAATATAGTTTTTGGCATTTTATTTTTTTAATCATTGATTCTAAATGATCAATGACTTTTTTAAAAATCATTTTCATTTAAATTCATCGATTTTTATTCATTTTAGAAGAAATCATAAAATAGGCTAAGTATTATTATTTTGAAGAAAAAAAATCCGAATCGTGAGAAATAAATGATGTTTGGTATTTAACTTATTCAATCACTGATATTAAAAGAGCAAAGTATGAATCTTTTGAGTTCAGATGGTTTACTTATAGTTATAAGAAATCCTTATACGTAACGATTGAAAAATTTCGATTAATAATTTACAGAAATCAATTCTTTTTTACTTAAAAAAATGAATATTTAAAGCAACAAAGAAAACGTTCTGATATAATATATTACGAAAAACCAAGCATATTCATTATTTTAACAATAATTATTTTCTTAGAGCTTAAAATAATACAAAGGGTTTGTGTGTATGTGTGGTATTTTCATTTGCCAATGAATCGTTATATACTGGTAGCTAAAGTATAGTCCAGAAAACTATAATCTATCGTTTTATCCAGAAAAAAAACAGATTATACAGTGTTGTCATTACATAATTAATCTAGTAATGAATAACGGAAAAAATATTGCTTTAGTTTCGTAAAATATATATTATTTTAAATCCATTTTCTAAAAAAATAAATACAAAAATTCTCACCGTTAATTATCGAAAGGACTATTCATTTTTTCATTTCGTTGGTTTTGAATGTTAGATTAAAAATATATAAGAATGAAAAAGCCTCGAAATTTATTTACATTCACTGCACAAAATCATTCAAAAAGAAAATAATACTGTGTATTTGACTAATATATGTTTCAGAATTATATTTTTTTTCAGTATTTTTTATTCCACTTTTCTTAAAAAAGTCATTCTTTAAGAATAAGGAAAATATCAGTCATAAAAAAAATAAAATGTTTAAATAAACTTTAAAACGTTTATCTGTAATGAATTAGATATACTAATATCGATAGCAAATAACTTCAGCCATGAGTGACAGCATGAAAAAAAAAAAAGAGAATTCCCCTTTTCTCCATTACTCAAATTAACATCATGCACTTATGCCAAGAACAGCAAGTTTGACCTTGGCCACTGAGCGTTAAACAGAAGGGAATAAAATAATAATAATGATTCTCGCGCATGCGCAAAGCCTTTAGAATGTCTTTAAAAGTTTTCATTATTTTTGAGGGCTCAATTTTTAATTGAAAATTCCAAGTTTTCACACATTGATTGGAAACAACAATAATTTTAAAAGAAAAAATGTTACAAAAATAATGCTTATATTATTTCTCGCAAAAACGTTATTTTACGAAAATCACAAAAAAAAATCTTTAAAATCCGTAATTTTTAAGCAAAATCGACACACCTCAAAAAATTTCATGCAATTTTTTTTTTCAATGAAGAAATTATTAAATGATTTATTAAGTATTTTGAGTGTTTTATTACAATTATTTCAAAAAAGTGTTCGGCTTTTTATTTTTTAAATCACTGAATCTGAAAGTTTTAAAAATCATTTTTATATAAACGCAACGATATTGATTCATATGAGAAAAAATCATAAAATATGTAAAACAGCATTGTTTTGTAAAAAAAAAAAAAAAAATTCTATAAAATTCTTTAAAGAAAGATAGTTTTTTCCCGGAAACGAAACTGTAGCATTTTTAAAAATAGTTGTATGCTGAAAAAAGACAGAAAGTATAAATTTTTCAAATTACAAAATTTCACTACTATTTTAATTCTTGAAGTAAAATTGTGAGAATTTTTTGAAATATTCGACACGGGGGGAAAAAAAGTTTCATGCAATTACGCATTATTTTAAAGTAAACTATAAGTTTTATGAAAGAGAACAAAAATTCCGATACTGATAAATATTTTAAATGAACCTCAGAAATGCATTGAATGCATTTTAATTTTTAAAAAATATATTAATTTAAATCCATTATCTATTGATTGAATTCTACAGATAGCTCTTGAAACGTTTGGATGTTTGATTAAACATATGTAAGTGTTAAAAATCCACTTTTGGGGGGAAACCTAGTTATATGCTAACATTCACTGAAAAAAACATTCAAAAAGAAAATAATACTATTTGATAAAAACATTTAATTTTTTTAATTTTAATTTTATAGTTTTTCATTCCACTCTGTGTTAATTAAATTATTTAAACACGTATCTGCGAAAAAAATTATGTTATACAAAACTAACTTTACTAACGGAAAATTTTTTTTGTGAGATTACCTTCATAAATGACGAAGTTATTCAATGTAAAGTAAAAATTGGGACTACTTTTTAAAAATTCTTTAAAAAAAAAGTTTTGGGAATTTTATTTTTTAAATGAATGGATTTAAAGAGAAAGGCTCAAAGTTAATTAGTGTAGAATATCGATTTAATAACACGAAAAGTAATTCATACGCAAAGATTTAGAAATAATTTTCATAAAAACGCATGTTTTAACACTATTTTAAAAAATTCGAAAAAAATAGAAAATATCGTTATTTTACAAAAAAAATTATACCGTGGCGAAATAAATGATCTTTCCGATTCTGTAATTATTTTTTGTCTGGTTTCAACAGCGCAAATTGGATGGCAATTTTAAAATGGTGGAAAACGTCGAATCACCGCTCGGCCGAAACGGAACGGAAATTCTGCCAAGTAAACAACCGGCAGGAGTAAAACAATTAGGCGTTTTAAGGTTTTTAATTACTATCTTTTCAACTAATTACAATATCGGAATATAAATGGGAATAAAGTTCTTTCATCCTGTTCAATAAACACACATTAGTTATGTGGCCAAATTGATCTTTAATTTAACAATTATTTAAACATATACACCCGACATCACAAAATTGCACGCAACATCAAACCAAAAAACGGAACGACACTTAACCAAACTAACAGAGTTCTCATCCTCCGCGCAACTCGTTTGCGCAGCTCACAAAATCCTTCTTCAAATTCCCGAAGGGATTATTTAACGGCCGATCTGAAATGAGTTAAGGGATTCTTACTCCTTCCCCCAATCGAAAAGCATCCGTCCGAAGACGATGCGCCTGAAAATAGACAAAAAAAAACACACACAAAAAAATACATGGACACAATTTAGAGAGAAATAATTGAAAATTGGTTATGCGCGCAGAGCCCCAGATAATATAACTCCTCGGAGACACATAATTATACGTATATTATAGAAAACTATATAATAGAAATAGAATTTTCACAAAAAAACCCCAAGAGAATAATACATAGAACGAATACTCTAGTTGCATATTAATTAACTTTCTTTTTTACTATACTTCTAAAAAGAACCTTTAGTGAATATACATAAAAATGAAGCAAACAAACCCCTACTCAGAAATTCTAAGTCTGGAAAGTGCGTCTGCATTGCCGTAAGCACTACCCCTTCTATAGGAAACTTTAACATTGTATCTTTGTAAGGGCAATGCCCATCTGGTCAATTTGGCACTATGAGGAGCACTATTGGTAAGATATGTCAAAGGGTCATGATCTGAAATGACCTGGATTTGTGACCCAAAGATCCAAGTGTCAAATTTACGAAGCGCCTCTAACACGCTGAATGCTTCACGCTCGATCGTGGACCACTTCATTTGGGCCAAAGTCAGTTTTTTGCTAAAGAAAGCAATTGGCATTTCCTCCAAATGGTCATTGTGTTGAGCTAAACAAGCGCCAATGGCAGTAGCAGAAGCATCTGTGAATAGTAGAAAAGGGCGAGACAAATCTGGTGTATGCAGAGAAGGCATTTTTACAAGTTCCTCCTTAAGTTTCATGAAAGAATCTTCAGCTGACGACTCCCAAGGAATGTCCTTCGGAATGTTCTTTTTAGTCAAGTTAGTTAAGGGCAATACTAACTGTGCGAAGTTCGGGATATAATCTCGATAATAACTCGTGAGACCCAAGAAACTTCTGACTTCACTTTTTGTGGTAGGTCGACTCAGTTTCCGAATCGTTTCTACCTTTTCAGGATCAGGAGAATGTTTTCCTGAACCGACTATGTGACCTAAGAACTTGACGGATTTTCTGCCGAAGGCACACTTTTTCAGGTTCACCTTTAGCCCTACTTTTTGCAAAGACTTAAACACCTTGGTGATGTGATCGAGGTGTTCTTCCCACGTTGTCGAATAGATAGCAACATCATCGATGTATGAGCGGCAGTATTTCCGATGCAAGACAGAGCATTGTCCATGGACTTCTGAAAGGTGCTTCTAGCATTTTTCATGCTGAAAGGCATAACCTTCCATTGATAATGCCCTGAATGAGTCACAAATGCTGTCAAAGGCTTGGCCTCATCCTTCATTGGGATCTCCCAATAACCTTTCGTCAAGTCTAGTACACTTATGAATCTGGCTTGGCCAATTTCAAAAAGAAGGTCTCTTGCGTTCTGCATTGGATATGCATCAGTAATTGTGACATTATTTAAAAGTCTATAATCTACACAGAGTCTTACGCTTCCGTCCGTTTTAGAGACGCATACGATAGGGTGAGCCCATTCACTTTCACTAGGCTCAATCAGTCCTAATTGAAGTAACTCGTTAATTTGTTTATTTACTTCTTCTTAGAGGGCTATCGGTATGCGATAAGGTTTCAGTTTTTTTGGAACGTAATCGGGCATTAAACTCACTGAATGTCCTTTTACCTTAGCAGAGCCTGGAACAGAGCTAAATACGTCTGAGAATTTAGAGAGGAGGTCCGCAAGCTGATGTTTTTGAGAATTTTCTAGACCAGAAGAGCTGTCAATTACATGGTTGTAAATGTCATTGACGTCCAATTCTACTGTATCAGTAGGGGCATAATGAAGCTCACCAAATTCATCGTCTTGGTCAAATATAAGACCTATTTGCTCAATTCTAGCTATGTACAGTCGTAATTTATTGAAGTGGAGTTCCTTTTTACTTCCATCGTCCATTTTTACTCTCGCTGTATGTGGTCTCGGTAGTTCTATGATAGATGCGGGACCCATCCATTTTTTTAAAAGCTTGTGAGACGACGATGGGATAAGTACCAAAACCTGGTCACCAACTGCCAAACGTTTTTCTCTAGACCTAAGGTTGTATCTACTTGCATATTCGGCTTGTGCTTTTTCAGAGTTTCCTCTTGCCAGGTTATGAGCCTGTTCCAATTTTTCAGTTAAGTCTCTGAAATATTCCTCAACGGACTTTGAGCTACCAGTGGGAATTTCCTTGTCACCTGTCCAACCCTCCTTCAATAGTTTCAATGGGCCGTTTGGTAGCCGACCGTAAACAAGTTGGTATGGCGAGACGCCTGTTGTGCTATGTGGCACTTCCCGATACGCAAACATGAGGTACGGAAGGTGAGAATCCCAATTATTTCCGTTTTCCTGAATATTTTTATTCAGCATTTCTTTTAGAGTCCGGTTCCAACGCTCTACAGCCCCCATGCTCTTCGGATGTCCTGGAGTAGCGAATCTTGGAGCTATTCCTAAAACGTCCGTAAAGGCTTCAGTCAATTCAGCAGTGAAATTTGTTCCTTGATCAGTGCAAATAACTTTTGGGAACCCAGTTTGGGTGAATACCTTCATTAAAACTTCACGTGTTGTTTTTGCCTTGATATTCCTAACCGGTACGGCCTCAGCCCATCTAGTGCAAATATCAACCGCACAGATAATAAACTTATGACCTCTGCGAGAGGATGGCTCCAATGGGACAATACAGTCGACACTCCATACTTCAAATGGGTTTTCTGGTCGAACTATGGGTGTTATGGGAATTCTATCCCGGTAAGTGAGCCCTCTTCTAAGCTGACAGATCTTGCAGCTTTGACAAAATGACCTTACATCTTGTTTGAGTTTAGGCCAGAAGAAGAAATAGTTGATGCGCTGTTTAGTTTTACTCTCGCCTAAATGTCCAGCTAAAGGTATTTCGTGAGCCACTTTCATAACTTCTTCTCTTTTGCAGGTGGGGAGGACAACTTGCTTTACATCTTCACCGCATATTGACTCAGTGTGTATTAAAACTCCATCATCAATTTCGTACGCATTTTGTTTGTTCTTAGCCTGGCTCCAGACTGGTCCCAATGATTCGTCCATTCTTTGAAGTTTAACAAAAGATGATTTCGCCGAATTTGTTTCCGATGTCTCGGTCTCTTGCCCTAAGGCTAAAGTAGATAGTTCTTCCTCACTTTCCAATATTATATCTTTATCATTGGTGCATTCAAAATCTCTCTGATTTTCAAAATCAAATAACTGAACATTTTCTGAAAGAATCTCATAAGCGGTGGCGCTAATCAACATGTCGTTGACGAGTTTCTTAGACACAGCGCACATGATTGGCATCGAGCCGTGCTTTCCATCGTCTATTTTTAGGTTAAATAGTTTAAGAGCAGCTATTTCCTTTTCACCAAACGCCGAAATAATTTGGATAGTTCCCTCACCTTCTCCACAATCGTTACCGATCAAGTCTTCGCGTAAGACTGATATTTGTGCTCCTGTATCGATTACTGCTTTCATGGACGTTTGTCCACATTTGATATCAACTAACTGAAGATCATCAATTCCATTCCTTGTGTTGATGGGAACGGAGACTTGTATTGAGACTCTAGCAGTTACCACTTCCTTGGTAGATTCTAGTTCAGTTCCCTTAGCAGTAATTGTGTTACTTCTGGCATTGCGAGGTGGTGTCTTTCTTGTATTTTTCGGGCATTCCCGAGCCGAATGCCCTACATTCTCGCAAATAAAACACTTAGGCTTAAACCCTCTACTTGTTCCAGTGTTTGACTCTACCGGCAATTTAGTTTTCCTAAAAAATGGTGCATCTTTTGGCTGCAGATAAGCGCCCTTATTATCCGAGACAAACTTTTTATTTGTCGGCCTGTACCTCGCATCGTTCGAGTGGGCTCCCCTTGCATTAGCCTTCACGTTTTCGTATTCGTCTAGCTTATCAGCTAAGTCTCCTGGAACAATTGATTTAACCCAGTTGTCAACAAACTGTTCTCTTACGTCACCAGGGACACGTCGTTTCAACTGATCTGTAATCATGAGATTCTTCAACCCTTCAAAATCATTTACACCAATACCTCCAAGCCACTCTTCAAAATAGCTGGTTATTTCGAAAACAAAATCACGCCAAGTTTGAGCTGGATTCCGCTGGTGTTTTACAAACTTCTGCCGAAAAATTTCAGCACTAAGTTTGAAGCGTTTCAGCAATAGACCTTTAATATAATCATAGTCTTCAAATTTTTCTTCTGCTTCACGAGCCATTAATTGATTAATTTCACTTGGCATATAAGAGCCAAAAGAGCTGACACCCAGTGTCTTTTCTCGATGCCAACCCTCTTTGCCTGTCGTTCGAACAAGTTCAAAAACAAAACTATGTCTCCATCTTTCATCTCAAATTTGGGTACAACTTTCGTTAACTCATAGATGCTAACTTTAGCCTCAGTTGTACTAGTTAACCCCTTAAGCCTTTCATTCTCTAACCGTAATTTTTCTAACTGAAATTCGCGATCAAGCCTCTGATTCTCTTTCTCAAATTCTTGTTGCTTAAGAACCATTTCCTGTTGCTCTCGAAGCCTTCTATTCTCAATTTCTTGTTGTTTAAGAGCCATTTCCTGTTGCTCTCGAAGCTTTCTATCCTATATTATAATTGTGAGTTGATTTTTGCTAAACTCCTCATCATAATCTGGGTGTGTGGTAATTAGTTTACTCAAATCTGAAATTTTCATAATATCTCCCACATTAAGGTTCAGCTCCTCTTCCAATAGCCTAAGATCCTCCTTTCGTGCCTTACCAAAGTAAGCCATTTTTACTACTTGTTTACCTATCCACTCAATAATAAAATCAAGAAAATGAGGGGGGGGAACTTTTGTTACAACTATTCCTCACAATATGTAACTAAACTACAACTTCACATTCAAGTTATGTCATGTAATGGTAATGAAATCTTAAGTACCCAAATACAAAAACAAACAACGTTTAGTATAAACATATGCAAGTATTTTGTCGTAATTAATTAAATCACAAATAAAATAGAGTAAAATATGACAATCTAAAAAAAATCACAATTCATGCTCTATCTCAATTTTAGGTAAAGAAAAATTTATAGAATGAAATTTTATGACATGGAAAACAAAACAAACAAAAAAAAATCAAAATTTCACAAAGTTAGAAAATATTATCTTTCGAAAACAATTTCTCAAAACTCTTACTAAAACGAAATGTTTTGCTTTATAATTCAATAAATAAAAAAAAGGATCACACAACAACATAAAAAATGATTTATGGTGTAGAGGCTATTATTGGTTCACACACACGTGCCATGCATCGCTACAACGGTTTGCATGTTTAATATAACTTCACAGCATTGCTACTACATTCGGATTACTCGTAAAATAGTCTTTGAAATACAATATATTTCAACCAAATATTTCAATTAACACTGTCGTATTAAAAAAACTTTTTTTTTAAAAATTTAACTCTAAATATGAATAACTGAAACGAAACTAATTTCAAAATTAATTCGAATCTAATTACTCTCAAAACTCTCGTATGAAAGACCCATTTAACACAAGAATACAGTAAATAAAACAAACAAATGGTTCTTATACTTTTAATACACGTCGAAACCTGTCGAATACTGTCGTATCCAAACAAGTTTACACTTTAAAATACTGATGTATTTCAACAACCAAACAAAATTAATTGGCTAAAATACTTAACACATGTCGTGTTATTTACTAAATTTGACGAACACTGGCGTATCCAACGAATTTATTACATAGAATACTGATGTATTCAAACAACAAAATTTAATTAACTAGTATACTTAACACATGTGTTATTTACGAAATTTGCCGAATACTGGCGTATCCCAACAAATTTATCATTTAGAATACTGATGTATTCAAACAACAAACAAAATTTAATTAACTAATATACTTAACACATGTCGTGTTATTTACGAAATTTGCCGAATACTGGCGTATCCCAACAAATTTATCATTTAGAATACTGATGTATTCACACAAACAAACAAAATTTAATTAACTAATATGCTTAACACATTTCGTGTTATTTACGAAATTTTTCGAATACTGCCGTATCCAAAACAGGATTACCATTTGTACTACTAATATGGCAAAACGAAAATAAGCACTGGCGTGCAAAAAAAAATTTTTTTTTTTTTTTACATATTTATTTAGAGAACTTGTACACATAAACACATAAATTAATGTCTCATTTCTCTCTCATCACAATTGAGGAGTCATATTATAGAAATAAGGCTCTTACCTTATTTTTTTTTCCAAAAAGGATTACTTCCGTTTTGTTCCGAGTGCTTTATTTTATTTCCCGCTAATTTAATATCCTCTGGTAAGATCCTGCCGACTGCGCCAATAAAGTTCTTTCATCCTCTTCAATAAACACACATTAGTTATGTGGCCAAATTGATCTTTAATTTAACAATTATTTAAACATATACACCCGACATCACAACAAAAAACGGAACGACACTTAACCAAACTAACAGAGTTCTCATCCTCCGCGCAACTCGTTTGCGCAGCTCACAAAATCCTTCATCAAATTCCCGAAGAGATTTTTTAACGGCCGATCTGAAATGAGTTAAGGGATTCTTACTATGGACAATACGGCTTCCCCGGAAAATTTCCGATCTTTTGGTACCTTCCGTGACTTTCTACGTGGTGCGGTTCGTGAGAAGATAGACGCACATAGATAGATACGTTTGTTTACCTTCGAATTTTAATAGTGTAACATTACCACAACAATGCCAATGTTCAAGATAACGTGCCAAGTTGGTGACCCTGATTTTGCATGTGTCGTATGCGCCAGATTGACTACCATGTGTTGTATTACATATAATTTCACCAATATGGTTGCAATATTATATGAAAGTACCAAAAATTAATACAGCTTGGGTACAAAATCTCCTGTATGCAGGTATGTTGTACACAAGTGGAAAAACATAAGAAATCTTGGTACTGACGTATTATCACAACCAATTGGTGACATTATATGAAAAAAAGCACCTGTTTGCCAATTCAGCACGTTCAACACACAGGAACTCGGAGGGTACTTGTGTATTTTTGCGACAATCGCTGACTCTAAATAACTCGCTGAGTTGGCCACCCCGATTTCCTATGTGTGGTACACACTGAATTGGCTGCCAGGTGCTTCATTTCATATAATATCGCTAATAGGTTGCAATAAGACGCAAGTACCAATCAGGGTTGCCAACTTGGTGTGTTATTATTAGGTTTGGCATTTGTTGTGACAATACGTAATTTGTTCGGTCTGACGTATTTGAAGCACAATTAATTTAAATTATAGTTTAAAGAAACATGCTTTTTTATCAAACTAAAAAGTAAGAAATAAATCTTAATATAAGAATAAAATGATTAACGAGAAAATTAATGTCACCCTAGTAAAAGCGTGGGGTCCTCTGTACTACATTTTTACACTAACTCTGCATTTTGGAATAGAACTAGTAAGAAATTATAAACAATTAATATTGAGCACCCCACGCTTTTATACGCAGTTATTATTTTTCCAGTTTCAATTTCTTTATTTTTTTTCTGCTTCTTTTCTTGGCATTTCTAAATACCTTGTGTTCTATTTCTTTAAATCCTGGCACTCATATTTTTCTAATTTGTTTTCTATAATAAATTACTTACAGTTTTGCTTTTTAATGTAATTCCTTTTTTGCCAGGAATAAGCCATTCTTTTAAATTATTTTCATTTTGAGTTTGTAGTGGGAGACTGTCATCATCGATTGAAAACTATCAGATGGCAAAATTTTATTTACAGCGATTTCAAAACCACTTCTAAAAGATATTTAATGTGTAGTGTACTGATAACAAATTAGTTCCTGTATATATATATTGTTCCAATGTGTGATATTTTTTGAACTGTTGTTTTTATCCTTCATGTGTAATATTTATAAAATTGTATTTTTTAAACCTTTTAGCTTGTTTCTAAATTATGAATGCTTTATTTTTAATTTGCATTAATTTCATTTCTGCTTGTTAGCATTAATCTTCATTTTTAATATTTCCACTCATAATTTATTTTAAATTTTGCACTTATTTCAGAATTTTTTTTATATGTATATATTTTTATGGATAAAAATTAATCTATGAATTTCATACATTTTTCACTTTTTGCCAAACACCATTGGTTTCACATTGTAGACTTTATCGTCATGTTCTAAATACTCATATGGGCGTAGCATAACACTACATGTGTTATGCTAAATTTTGTAGATAGCCATTTAGAAAACTATATAATTATGAACAACATTTGTAAAAATTTTACTCTAATGAGGAAAATTTCAAAATTCCTCTCAGCACCAGCTATTTATAAATTCTTCTGTAAATAATTTAGATGACTCACATATACTAACATGTAATTTATTTGAAACAACACTGTTTGAAATTCATTTTCACTCACATTTCATAACTCAAAGACATGATTTGATAAAAAAAAATAAAAAAGCTGTTTATTTATGTACTTTTATACACTAGAACCTATATTTAAAATGATAATTCAATGTATATTATATTAAAACAGCTGTTCTGTACAAATAAGGATGGAGTTGACTATAATATAGATTAGATACTGTTTATAAAAAAAATCAATTTATATATAAAAAAATAAGTTATTGAAGAAAACATGTTTCAAAAATCTCACTTATATTCTTGTTTATTTTTTAAAGTATATATGTATGTGTACAATTTCCAGAATAAATATTTCAACAATATGATTTTGGTTTGTTTTATTTTTCTTGTTAGCATTGAATAATTGAAAGAAGGTATTGAAAATAAAATGCTGTACAGCAAGTAAAATTGCTAAATTATGATTCTATTGGTCCTTATGATGTTATTTTTTCTTCTGAATGGGTGCTGAAAACTTCTCTAAAGCTCTTTTAGTAGGTTAAAAACAAATGTTTTTTTAATGCAAAAATGTACTGTTTTAGCTGTTTTTACATTCTTCTAAGGACTAAAATTTTTAAGTATTTTAATTTAAAAAAACAGTAACTTAAAACTATAATATTGGTTTTCTTTTGTGATAGGAAAGTGTAAAATCAGTTGATTTAACAAAAACGAGCTAAATTTGTAATATAGCATTTCTTTGTAATATAGCAAATTTGTAATAATGCATTTTCTTTATTTCCATGTGGATGGATGTTTCTATTTAAACAAAACAATTGATATAAAGAGTACTTACACACCTGGGCCTAATGAGTGTTAGTTTAGTCAAAG
>BMAO01027695.1:0-38999 GCA_019973975.1 Trichonephila clavata | reverse complement strand
AACAATATCTAAAGCTGTGAACAGAGTAATACCTTTACCTCAGAACGTAGTAACGCATAGAGCTCTAGAAAATATTTTAACAATTCTAAAACAAATCAGTAAGTTGTAAAAACACAAGTATTCCTTTATTTAAAGAAATACCTGGACTAATGTATATAGATTTAAATTATTTAGATCTTTACAAATTCTGACCAAAAATTATATTTCGCAGGATATTATTACTCTAAGTTATTATTGGTCATTGAGGTAAAAAGTTTAGCTTAACAGTAAGTAATTGCTGTCAATCTTTGTAGCAAAGAATCAAATAGTATAATTATATTTTCATCAACTTTATTTACATATTTATCGAAGGAAAATATTATTTTTCTTATAAATAATTTTTAGACTGCTGTCATATTTTTTTTATAGTTAGATAAATATTTTATTTCTTTATCAAACTTAATTTTTGTTTTAAACATTTATTATAGCTAAAAAATGCTATGAAATTTTTTTCCTGAAAACCACTTTTATTTTATCACTCTAAAAAAGTGCATAACTTGTTTAATCGTTCTTTAGGGACTTAGGTTTCTCTTTGAAACAGTGTTACTATGTTGCTGTTCTTCAGATAGATATTTATTTACAAACAACAAAATAATTTTCAACGAAAACTATTCCCCTCCCCTTTCCTTTCCGACGCGTATAAAATTTGAATGAGGTAATAAATTTTAAATAAGGTGTAATATTTACTCCTGTTTACGGATACAAAATGTTATATATATATACCGGGTGTTTCTAAAAGAATATCGGAGTTTTAATGCATAGTATTTATTACATATACCATATTAGTATGACTCATACATCGAGTGAGAGAGCAACTGAAATAGTTTTGTTTGCTGGCATTGTGTGCGTGTACACGTGAAACATATGTTAATCCCCCCCCCCTTTTTCGCCGATCAGTGCGCTGGTAGAAAAATGGCGACTAGTGAATAGAAAGCGTTTTGTGTTCTCCAATTTGCAAAAACAGAATCTGCTATTAGTGTGCAATGAGTGTTCCGTATTAAATTCGGTTGTCAACCTCGAAATGATAACAACATTCGTTGATGGTATCATCAGTTTGAAACAACTGGCTGTCTTTGTAAAGGGAAAAGTACGGGACGACAAAGGCTTAGCGAAGAGAGTGTTTCTTGAATGAGAGCCTCTTTCTTGCGTTGCCCAAGGAAATCAGTTCGGCGAGCAAGTCGTGAATTGGTAATGCCAGTGACGACTGTTTGGAAAGTTTTACGCAAACGCTTAGTTCTACATCCTTATCGGTTGCAGAGGATACAAGCTCTAAAACCGACCGACTACTGTTTACGCGCCAAATTCACAAAAGACATGTTGATGCATGCTAATGAAAATTTTATGGATTATGTATTCAGTGATATGGTATTCAGTGATGAATCAACGTTTCATTTCAGTGCACATGTGAACACTCATAATGCGCACATCTGGAGCTTAGAAAATCCTCACGAGGCTCTGAAATTGCAACGAGACTCACCTAAATTGAATGTTTTTGTTCCATATCTCAGCGGAAAGTGTACGGGCCTTTCGTTTTCGGAGAGCCAACTGTAACTGGTTCTGTCTATTTTGATGCTCTACAACTATGGCTATTTCCTCAAATGGAAGAAAGTGAACCAGATAACTTCATTTGGCAGCAAGATGGTGCACCGCCTAATTGTCGTCTCTCAATACGCGATTGGTTGAACATCACTGTACCCAACCAACGGATTGGCCGCAAAGGGCCTCCCGATGAAGCTTGTTTCGCATGGCAGCCACGTTCACCCGATCTGACATCAAGTGATTTTTATCTGTGGGGGTTCATTAAGGATTCTGCACGTTCTTCCGCTATCATCTGACCTTCCAGACTTAAGACACGGGATTGACCCAGCTGTTGCAAGAATTACCTCAGACACACTGAACAAAGTTTCGTATGAACTCGCCTATCGACTTTATGTGTGCCGTGTGATGAATGGGGCTCACATTCAACATTTGTAAACTTGTAGGTCAAACTGTTTCAGTTACCCTTTCGTTCAATGTATGAATTATACTTGTAAGTTATATGTAATAAATACTATAAAGTGTTAAAACTCCGATATTCTTTTAGAAACACCCGGTATATATAATTATTCATTTGATTTGATTATTTTGATTTAATGTCGCCTATTTAGATTTTCTGTCATAATTTTCCTATTGTTTCTCAGTCAAATTTTCAGTTTTTCAGTGTGTAATCAAAATAGACATTAAAATTAAAACATTTTACTCAAAGTTTCATTTTAAAAAGAAACTTATGCATATCTTATTACACTGCTTTAATAAGAAATTATGAAAACATATATTCAGCACGTTTGTCAAGAGAAAGATCATTACGTAAGTTGAATTCGAAAAAAAAAATTTTATTATAAGCCAAATATTTTACGAAAAACAATACAGAATATATGGGTTTTAATGAATGGTATTTATTTATCGAATTCACTTATTCATTCATTTTATCTAATAGCTTTTATTTCGTCAGGATCGTGAATAGTTTAAAATGAAGTATCGGGAAGAGAAAGGCTTTCTTGAAACTATTTTAATGAAATTTAATACAAAAATTTCAAGTTTTTTGAAAAGTAAAAAACATTTAATGAGTATTTTGGAAAATAATCTGATGCTTTTATTTGCATTGTCTTTTTTTATCATCAAAATGTCAGCAAATCGTTCCATGTTGACCGTTTTGTTCACCATTGGAATATGTGTCTATAGATAACTGGACATACTTTTCATGATGTTCCTTATTTCGGATGACTTGGGAACAGAAGCTGCATTATTCATTTCATTGTCGTCATCGTAATGTGCATCAATGATATTTTTTGAGATTTGAACAGACTCCAAAATGTCTTTTTCTGCCGTAATGGACTAAATTCATGACGATCACATGATAAAATAACAATAAACAAAAGCTCGTACTTTTTATTCTATTTGTAAAACTTAGGTAAAATTTCAAATTGCATAATTAGGTAAAGATGCTCAAGAGTTATAAAAAGAAATTTCTGCAAAAAGATTTTAAAATTAAAGAAAAAAAGTCTTGTTTCATGCATGTACTTTTAAATAAAGTGACAAATTAAATTTTTTTTAAAAAAAAAGTTTCTGTACAAAGCGTAATTTAGCAGCAACGAAGTGTATGAACTGATTTGCTGAAAATAGATAATTGCATTTATCGTGACTATGACGCCACATGTGTTTTTGAGTGAGTGAGTGATTTTGGAGTTTATTGGCGCAAGAGCCGATTTCGGCTATACTGCACCAAACATTTGTTTTAATATCTGTGGTCTAGACGGGAAGAGAAAGTAAGAATGAATTGAATGACAAGAAAGAGGGTCGAAAATAGAGAAGGATCACTAGGGTACCCCGGGTTCGTGAAGCCCGTGTTTACCAAAGACAGTAAACCCCGTGGGAAAAGGAAAAGATCACTAGGGCACCTCGGGATTATGACACCCGTACTCACCTAAAGAAGGTGAGCCCCTGAGGGGATATGTGTTTTTGAACTTGATTGGCTAAAAGCACGTGGTTTAAAATTATCATGTGATTATGACGTCACATGAATTTAGTCCATTGAGGCAGTACACATATCATTATTATCTAATGCAACGCATTCTCCCAATGATACTCTAGGGCAGTCGAATCCGGCTGGGTTTTTCCGCGTATTATGTTTTTTCCCAGAATAAAATCTTTTCGTGTAAAGCGATTTTCGTTTAGTGTTAAGAGAAAAAATTGCATCAAAATACATAAGATTTTGTCGGTTATTGTGTTTATATTATTTCGTGTGAACCGAAATTTCGTCTTTTGCGTTTTCGTCTTAAACGCATTTTACTATATCTATAAAAACTATTAAGATTCAAGACATTTTATCTAATAATGATAAGATACTTCATGTTCTAGAAACATTTCTAATAATATAATAAAACCGTTGGTAGTTTCATGTTTCCTTTATAGAAAAATCAACGCTACAAAAGAAACTCTTCAAATATTAACTATTTGAATATAAAACTTGGAAAAAATAAGAATGATATTTGATTACGTCTTCGTGTATTAAAATTCATCTATAA
Source organism: Trichonephila clavata (assembly GCA_019973975.1). Taxonomy (NCBI): domain Eukaryota; kingdom Metazoa; phylum Arthropoda; class Arachnida; order Araneae; family Nephilidae; genus Trichonephila; species Trichonephila clavata. The sequence goes on along the minus strand of BMAO01027695.1, from coordinate 34,896 downwards.
ATATTTCATAAATTTTTCGAAAGTCAGCACAAACTGTGTACCCAACAAATCACTATAAGTAAAAATTACCTTTCTTTTTAAGGTATCTGACTACTTGCGACAACTTTAAATAAAATGGAGGTAATGAGAGTATTTGTTTTTAGATTTTAGTGCATTTTAAGAAAAATGTGCTAAAATTAAGAAGAGAAAAAGAAATTATTCTAACTAAAAATGGGAAAAAATTGATAGAAATTTACAAAAAGTAACATAAATGCGGCCCATTCTATACTAAAAATTTACGAACAAATTTTCAATTTATCAATTTTGATGTGTTGCTATGTTATTCATTTTTGAAATGACCTTTAGGATAAGAGGTATTTTAATTTTTTACAAAAACTATTTTATAGAGCACTTTATCTTAGCTATTCTATGAAATGGCTTAAGAAAACAGTGATTATATTTACATAAGGGACTGTAAATTTCGTAATAAAACAGTGGTCGATAAGTCTGTATGTTAAAACACTTCTACTATTATACAGAACATAACAAGAAATTTCAGTTAATTATTTTCAAAACTTTTTAGCTATTGCTGTCTCCGTTTGAGCATTTTCAAAAAACACATTTCGAGTAAAACACGTTTTAATGTTTGACATCTTGCTTAAAGTAATGGCATCTACTTTTATTAAAACACTCTTAGTTTTTATTCTAGTGAACGGAAAACAATAAACTTGGCATTTTTATAAAGCTAATAAGATGGTCTATAAAATAAAATCATAAATTTTGTCAATTTTTGGCAAAATTCACAATTTTAGGGTAGTCAAATACTAAGATTCATTGATAGATAAGCAACGCCATATTTTGGATAATTTTGCACACGAAAAATACTAGTGGCCTTATGATTTTGAACTTCAGTCAAGCGAGAAGGATTGTTCCTGAACTCTGGCACTTCCCTCTCCGAACTTCCCTATCTCATCAATGGGAGGACTTAAAGCTTTGACAGATTTAACGTGTACAGACACTCAACACATTACGGGGTTTCAATGGCACTTGACTCAAACATATGACATGCGAGCCACGCGTCCGTCACCATGATTTCTAGGCTACCACGTCTTCATCCCACTCTCGAAATGTCATCATAATGCAACGTAAGGACTTTCTATCTTGACAAATTTAATATGCTGAAACTCCTGTTCTTGGCGAATATTTAATGACACTGATCTGGAATATAACTTGAAACTATGATCTGTAAGAACTGTGATCGGTTTCATTCAAGGTCCTTCTACCAACCCTCTTGGAAAATATTCTTTAAATCTTATTTTTGTTTAAAAATCGCTTTCCATAGAGATGACTTGATTTTATGAAAATGTAAATGCTATTTAAACCCTGATATTAGGGTGTGTGAGGTTAATCGTGAAATTTCAAAATAATAGAGAGGTAATTGCGACTAGGCAGCCGTGTGGCCTGAAATTAATATTCATCATGGAGTTTCGGTAGGAAACAGCAGAGGGTGTGTACTGAGTTATCGTGGTTTGAAAAGGACTGGTTAAGGAACTCCGACTTCAGTTAAGTCTTTTTGAATAATCTCATAAGCTAGTTAAGGAATTAGGATTTAAGATTGCTCCTAGAGTTAAGGAAAAAGTTGTAAATCATTCATAAAGTGTTAGATTTAAAATAAACATATCTATTTTTAAGATCATGCCTACTTCTTCCAATCTTCTTACACCAGTGACCACCGCAGTTCGTGACAGAACAGAATCATAATAAATAAACTTAAAAATTATAGTATAAAAGTAGTAAATTATAGTAAAAAAATCTTTTAGTCGCCAAACCTGGAAATGGGATCTGGAATTAGTCGCCAAATCTGGAAATGGTATAATGAATTAGTCACCAAATCTGTAAATGGTATATTAATTAATCGCCAAATCTGGAAATCGTTATTCCTGATGATCCTAATCAGGACAATGGAACAAAATTATTGTATTGCCATCGGTCCTCGACAAGTGTGAAAAATTTCGAATTAACCTGAACTTTTAAAGTGTGTAAAAATCGAGTTCAAAGATTCTGTTACATACAAGTAAAGCATATAAAAGCGTGTTAAAAATGACTGAAACTTATCTCGATCCTGCATTAATTTTATAATAGCACAAAAATTTCTTAAGTAATTAAATTGCTTTTTGAATAATGAACTATTTGTAGCAAAATATTTTCTTTAATTAAAAATTATTTACAGACGAGACTATCATAAAAGCAAAATATCCACTATAATTTTTTTTTAGTAAGTCAAAATGACTCGAAATATAATGGGTACGTTTATCATTAAATTTTTGTTTGTTTCGTCCGTTGAAAAACAATTTTCTTTATGTAAAAATTTTTGAACGCCATTTTAAATTAATACGAAAAAGAAAAAAAGCTTTTTAATTATCTTCCCGTCATATCGAACCCCTGCTCGCTCTATCAGTGTAATGTATTTGTAAAAACCATTTCAATGCATTTTTAATGTAGATTTAAGTGAGTTTCGTTTCATATATTATTTAATTTAATATGTCTCTCCGAGTTTCATCGCTGATACATGTTTTTAGAAGTTAATATCTTCCCTTTTTTATAATTTTTCCTTTATTTTCAATGGAAGAATATAGATGAACAGAATTGCTTTCTCAATAAATTGGCCCATGTTTCATTTTAAATGAAATTAGTTGCTTTCATCGCAGAGTTTTTTTTTCCTTTTGGATTTATTTTGGTCTTAATCAGCTGAATGGAAAGCATTATGAAAATTGCTCAGATTTATTTAGTGTTTGTTTTTTCCGTAATTATGAATCTGCTAGGAAAAATGATTTTCCTTTTCTGCTTTTTCGTATGTTTATATATCTGTGCATCGGATGAGTTTGCATTGAGAATTACTTAGAAGAATTTAATGAAAATAAAATATATTGCAGTGAAAATAGTTTGACACGAAACTGAAAGGACAGAAATATATTTTTGTGTTAAAAAATATTGCAAAACAAGTAATATAAAAAAATTCTTTTTAAGTCAATTCCTACTTTGAATGGATGGATGGAAAGTATTTTATTAACAATTGAAAATTTGAACGAAATACAAGGGTTGTTTTTTAAGTAAGGTCCGTTTGTTTTTTAAAAAATTAGAAGTAAAAAAACCTTTTTAAAAACAAGCTTTTATTTAAATGCGCTAAAAAGAATAAAATAAACTTTTTCTGTAAAACTTTTTTTACTATCAACTGATAACGTCATAACACAATTTATATGATATAAAAGCTCGTCGCGAGATTAAAGTACTCTTATTTACTTAGTTTGAAATTTTTACAAATTAAAATCAATCAGATCAATTTACTTGTTTATCTGCAGAGGTAAATCTCGCGACAAGCTTTTATATCATATAAATTGTGTAATGACGTTATCAGTTGATAGTAAAAAAAGTTTTACAGAAAAAGTTTATTTTATTCTTTTTAGCACATTTAAATAAAAGCTTGTTTTTAAAAAGGTTTTTTTACTTCTAATTTATTTTTTACTTTTTAGTTATCACTGGACAGGTTTCTCAGTCTGTTCATCTCATTTAACGCATCTTTGTTGCTAGGTCGTTTGCCGGTTATTTTCGAACAGTCTAGAGCTAAATGAATTCTCGCAAAAAGGGTACTAGACGAAAAACACAATTTTTTTTAAATCCGTAATTTTTAAGCAATTTTTTCAATCTTCGTACAGATCTTGGGTAATATTGTTCTACACACGAAAAAAAGTTTTATGAGATTATCTTCATAAATGACGAAGTTATTAATGTTGTTAAAATTTTGAGTATTTTTGAAAAATCGTAAAAAAAAAGTTTTTGGCATTTTATTTTTTAAATGACTTATTCTAAAAGAGCAACGCATAAGCTGTTTTAGTACGGAATGTCGATTCATTTAAACAAAAAAAAATTCATGCGCAATAATTTAGACATTATTTTTTCATAAAAACGCATCGATTGTGACTCATTTAAAAAAAAAAAATAAAAAAAAATTGTAAAGAAATACAAATATTATTATTTTGTAAAAAAACATTATACTGTATCGGAACGAAATAAATTATCTTTCCGATTCTGTAATAATTTTTTTCTGAGTTTCATAGATTAAAGTTAGATAATTTTTTTAAAGAATTTCTACAATACTCCATCTCAGTTTAACTTGGCAGCGTTGAGAAAGGAATACAATGTACCACAATCTACTTGAAAAATAGCTCCACTTTTTTGTTTTGAATTTAAATCCAAGAAATTAGATAGAAATTCGTAAAAAAATTGCATACGTTGTAAAAATTAGATTATTTTTACGTTGTAGAAACGTAATTATTTTTTAAACAAATAATTATTACAGTCAATAGCGCAACGTTATGAAATTCCAGTTTGGCTGAAAACCGATTTTCGACGCCAACTTTTGTCATTGTTGTAACAATAACATTATTACAACTATACAGATATATCAAAGTTAGTCTGCATTGTTGTAATAATGTTAAAGGTTTTTAATTAATACATTCTTAATTAATTGCAATATCGGAATATAAATGGTCAAAACATGCATTGTCATCCAAACTAAATGTGTATACAAAATTTCAGCTCAATAGGATGAAGATATCAGCTTCAAAATTGAGTTGCAAGATTCCACCCGAACAAATTACATACATACATACATTGTAAGTTAAATAAAAGCTTGTAAAAATAACAACAATATTTTGTTTTAAAAAAACCTTTATTTTTGGATTGCACATACTTGCGCCAATTTTCTACATAGTTGCCGAGTTTATTAATGCAATTATCATACCTTAGAACTAAGTTTTTAAATTCCTCTTCAAAGGAGTCTGCCGTCTAGTTGAACACCCAAGAGTTCACTGCCGCTTTCACTTTTAATGGTGTGGCACGCTGTCAAAGGGTGTTTTGCTGCTCCACGATAACGCAATACCTCACACTTCTCGAACGACTCGGGACGTAAACGAATCTTTTGGCTGGGAGGTTTTGGACCATGCACCATACAGCCTTGACCCTGCTCCTCTAACGATTTCCACCTTTTCCGGGACCTCAAACACAGTCTTGGTGCGAAGCGCTTCAGTGAAAACGAAGAAGTGAAAGCGGCCGTGAACTCTTAGCTGTTCGACCAGGCGGCAGAGTTCTTTGAAGAGGATTTTCAAAACTTAGTTCTAAGGTATGACAAGTACATTAATAAACTCGGCAACTATGTAGAAAAATAGGCACAAGTATGTGCAATCCAAAAATTAAAGGTTTTTGAAAAAAATATTCTTTTTAAAAAAACAAACGGACTTTTTACTTAAAAAACAGCCCTCGTTTATATATATACATACACGGAGAAAGAGTGAGCTAATAGTATGAATTGAAAAAAGCATGATTTGTCTGCAATGCTGTAACAATGCACACCCGGTTTGGCTGAAAACCCCGTTTTCGACACCAACTTTTGTCATTGCTTTATCAGTTACATTGTTACAGCAATGGAGACGAATCTAAGTTGGCGCAAAACTGATAAATAGTTTAATTTAACTAATTAATATGTGAAAAAAACTGTATTAACATCGAGTGTCATCCACTACAAGTTTTAAAAAAAATATTTGAACTTGATAGAGAGAGGATGAATAGAAAGTATTTTATTAACGATTGAAAATTTGAACAAGATAAAAAAATATATAAATATATATATAGAGAGAGAGCTTGTGACGGATCTATACGCGACCTTCCACTAACAGTCCTTTTGGGTATTCTTTGGGCCAACAAATTTTAACCAGCTTCTCCTAAAAGAAGGAAACGTGTGTGATATGCAAATTGAGTTTATTATATATTATTCCTCTTTCACTGGTTTAAGAATTAATGAATTGTGAGTGAATTAGAAGTGAAGTGAATAGTGAATAGTTAGCGAATTGGCAGTGAAGAGAATAGGTAAACAAAAAGTAAGAAAGTCAGTAGCTGACAAGATAGTTAAAAGGTGAAGCTTACCAAAGTTGGTATAAGTCCTTGTAAAAGATTGTAACCAAGAAGTGTTAGAGTCCAGTTTGTATTGAGTAGAAGACTGCATAAGTTCAGGTACTGTCACCTTATATTAAGTTGATGACTAGAGTGTTAAAGTAGTAGTGAGGACGTTAAATACGTAAGCTCTGTGTAAAGTAATATTAAGAAAGAGCCGCAGTATTGAAAAAAATTCTCCCCAAACGCGAATCTCATGACTTCTCTCTATTGCGTGACTGAATTATCCTATTTAAAGTGTTAATTGTGTTTGAGTTGATTATAGTGATGAATAAAATAATAGGAATTTATCATGTCGCATGATCCTTTAATTCCTTCCACACCTTTTGCTGGGTCCCAGGGGAGAAGGGACTTAAACTCGATTCAAGCTAATAGTAGGAATTGAAAAAACCCCATATATTTAACAAAGTTAAGTTTATTAAAGTACATTTTATTTACATAAATATGCAAATATTTAATAAAAATCAATGGAACAAAGACATTCCCAAGAGCTTAATGAAGTTTAGTACACAATTTTCAAATTTTTCGAAAAACAAAACATTTATTGAGTATTTGGAAAATAATCTGATATTTTTCTTTGCATTGTCTTTTCAGCATTAAAATGTCAACAAATTGCTCGGTGTCGTCCATTTTGTTATTTATTTCATCAATGGAATGTGCATCTAAGTAACTGCGCATTCTTTTTGTGATGTTCTTTATTTCGTGGTAACAGAAACTGCATTAAGCATTTCATTTTTGCCATTAAATTCTGTATCAATGATATTTTTTGAGCTTTGAACAAACTCCAAAATACCATATGATTGAGGCTGTACATGCATTATCATTATCTACTGCCATGAATTCTTCTAATGGTACTGTAGGACAGTTCAATAATACAGAAAAGTAATGTGAAAAACCACTTTTCTTTTATTTCACACCCCTCTTAAATCTCTGATGTTTTCCTTGCTTTGTTCATTTCCAGAAGGGAAATTTTTCCTTGTGAGGCGATTTTCGTTTCAAGTTAAGTTTTAAGTTTCGTTTCAAGGAAAACAAGTAACATAAAAAAAAATTAAGTTAATTCCTACTTAGATCAACAAAAAAAATTATATTTTAGTTATTTTTTATTAAATAGTTACAATTAATATAAATATGTATATACATATGACAGAATCACAACATTAAGTGGAAATTAAGTTTTATTAATTATCATTTAAGTATCGCATTGTCATCCAAACAATCGTGTATATAAAATTTCAGTCAAACTGTTCAGCTTTGAAACATGAGGGGAAAAAATCTTTTTAAGTTTTGACCCAAGTTGCTAAAAATGAAGCCAACGTGGTTGTCTCTGTAATTCCTTAAATAATTAATTTCAGTCAATAATTTTAATTAATTATAATTAAATTATCGTATTGTTTCCCAAAACAATAGTTTATGGAAAATTTCAGTTCAAATGAGCGCTTTAAAGTGTGAGAAAAAAACCTTTTCAAGTTTTGACACTCAAAAAGGGTCACTAAGTCGCCAAAAAGGATGCCAACGTGGCTGTATTTGTAATTCTTTGAATAATTATTTTTAATCAATTAATTTTTATTAATTATAGTTAATTACTGTATTGTCATCCAAAATAAGTGTGTATATAAAATTTCAGCTCAATTGAGTGCTTTAAAATGCATTTTATTAACGATTGGAAATTTGAACAAAATAAATATAGAGAGAAGTGAGCTAATAGTAGGAATTGAAAAATGCATAAGATTATATAGTATTTTTTGGGAACCTTTGTATTTTTTCGTGTTAACCGGTACTTCGTTTTAAGAGTTTTTACTTTAAACGTAGTTCACTGTATTGAACCTTATGTTTAACACACATTTAGATTCTAATTTTCGACCAAAAATATAAAGCTGCAATGCATTTAACACACACACACAGATTAAGATATTAATAATTCTTTCTATGGAAAAAGCAACATATAATTCTTGAAAAATAAATTTATTTTTTTAAATGAATTCCATTGCATTCATTAAACCTTTTTCATTAAAAATGTACTAATCCTTCTTTTTTTCGCGAATTCATTCTGGAAATAGTCGGTCATTGCAGCCGATTTGTTCTGAAATTCATAATCAGAACACATTGGCTACAACGGCCACCTATTTCCAAAATGCGTCACCGGCGTCTGTCGATTTGATGATACAAGGTTTGACCCTCCCCCCCCCTTGTAAAGGGGCTGATGTATGTTAAATATTTAAAACTGACGAGCTCTGGAAGAAAGGAGTGTTTACTCAGGTGTCATCCTACTCTTTCCTTGACCTTGGTTCAGAATTACGGGATCCGTCGTCAACAGTCTTAGTGTTGATTCGAAATGCAGCATTACTAAATACTCGAATCAAACATCCAGAAAATGCAGAACAATATTCACATATAGGTTATTTAAAACTCATTGAATAGTGTTATAACTTCGTATCCAGATAATAATAATAAATTACATGAATGGTTTCCAAAAAAAGAAACGAGCCTTACAGTAGTCGCATACGATGTGTAACATCTGACATGTTATCGTGGTAAATTCGCAATAGCAACTTAAATCCTGAAAAAAATTAATTGAGAATGATTGGAACTAATTTTCTATGGAATAATTATATTTTTAATGAAAATTTTATTTAATTAACGCAAGGAGTAATGCAATTTTTTATCAAAAATAATTATTCTTGTTCAATTTGGGGAAGAGCGGTAATGATAATTTATGATAACTCAAATATGACACATATACTTGTGTTTTCAAAGTATTCAATAGCGTCAATAACAGCACCACTGTTAGTTGTCGAAACATTTCGATTTGTGTTCATTTCGATCTTGAGTTCATCATTCAAAAAAGCTATGAGTGGCTCGGCTTCTAGCAAACTGAAGTTAACTTTAAAATCACCACTCAAAATCATGGGAAGCGAGTGATAGTTTTTTTTAAAAGAGCAGAACCACCTTCGGTATATGGTAAAAGTAAAAAAAGCAGGAAATCTTTAATTTTTTGAACAGTTTGATTCGGAGAAATGTATACGACCACCGAAATCACTGTTTGTCCATTTTCAAATAAGCATTTTGCCGCACATATGTCCCCAATATCTTGACTAACAATACCCAATCCCCTGGTTTGACGGTAATATCCATATGAGGAGCCACAACATGTGAGGTGTTGTGTTTGCGATGGATCGCAACACCAGCTGCTCTGTGGCCCGGTCGTTTAAATTGTACGCAGCAATCGAAGTCAGGTATCGAAACACGTTCGTCATTGTCTAACCACGTCTCTGCCAACATTCTCTAATCCTAACGTGAGAAAACAAAAACAAAGATCTCACGGCCTAGACCGCAGGGGGTGGGGCCGGAGCCCCTCCTGAATGAAGGAGAAAAAACAGATAACTGAATAGCGCGCGCTTCCCCAACTTCCTGTTATGTATTTCCGTCCCTTTTAACGAAATCACTCCCACAAATCTCCAGCAATCGAGAGGAAAGATGTTACACATCGGAAAAAAGAAAAAAAATAGAAAATGCCAGGGAAAAAACTTTTCTGATTACATACACACAAATTCTTATTTATTTTTACTTCTCAGTAGTTTTTTTTTTTAAATAATTGCTGTAACTCAGTGGTTTTCAAAATGTGGGGCGTGATAATACTACGTGGGGAAAGCAAGCATATCGAAAAATCTAAAATAAAAGATTTTTTTTAAAAATTATTTTTTTACTAAAAGGAAGCAAAACAAAATGCATTTTGACGTAATAAAAAAATAAAATGCACATTTACACTTATTTAATATACTTCTAAATGTATCAGAACTGTATAATTGATTTGATTATTAATTTATCAATACCAAATTAAGAACATGTTTAATAAATACTAGAGTTGGAAATGGTAATAGTATACGAAATACTTTTGTTTTCCATGCAGAAAATTCCTCCTCCATCCCTGCCCTAAATTCAAAGAGTGATTTATTACTAAATTTGCGTTTGATTTCGACACTTGACGTGAAATCTATGAAGATTTCTTCTTCTCCCTGTGTACTTGGTAATCTTGGCATAACTTCTTTAATTAAAAACTATTTTGTAATCTCTCTCTTTCTCTATCTGTCTGTTCCATTTTATATAAAAAATAGAAAAGGAAAGTAACATGATACTTATGTTATTTAAAAATAAAACACACTGCTGGCCACCATAAATGCAACACCCTGAAGGAAGCACGCAAATGACATGAAATTTACAACATGCATTAGCGGAGGTGAGGTATGCAAATGATTAGAATTTCAGCGCAGACACACATCACACACGCCTGTGGTACCACCTCAAAGCGCTATTTAAGACTTGGAGATTTCGACGATTTCAAGTTCGGCAATTGAGTTTTTCTTGTGGTTTTGTCAAAAAAGGATCAGTTATGTCTCGTAGAAAACATCGATCAGCTTTTGATCAAGTATCCGAGTTCGACAAAGGAAGGATAGTGGCCTACCAAGATTGTGGATTATCTTTCAGGGAAATCGGTAGTCGTGTTGGACGAAATCAAACAACTGTAATGCGGATATATGACCGTTGGATGCGGGAGGGTACGACGGACTGACGTGTTCGATCGCATCCACCTCAGGGCACCACTTCACGAGAGGACAGGCAAATTGTGTGCATGGCAGTGACGGATCGCTCAGTCACATTACGAACCATAGCACAGCACATTGAGTCTGTAACGCATCATTCAGTGTCTGCGCGCACCATTCAACGCCGTTTACAGCAGAGTGGTCTGTCCGCAAGACGTCCATTGCTTGGTCTACCCTTGACGCAGAACCACAGACGTCTCCGCCGCCAATGGTCCGATGAAAGAAGGATGTGGGCGGCAGAATGGAATGAAGTTGTCTTTACTGACGAGTCACGCATCTGTCTTCAACACCACGATAGTCGGATTCGAATCTGGAGACACCGTGGAGAGAGGATGCTGAACAGCTGCGTTATGCACCTCCACACTGGTCCTGCACCGGGTATTATGGTATAAGGCGGTATTGGATATCACTCTCGCCCTCCTCTAGTACGCATTGCCGGTACTTTAAACAGCCAGCGCTACATCTCCGAGGTGTTGGAGCCAGTTGTCCTTCCTTACCTTCAGGGCTTGGCCACAGCCTTATTTCAACAGGATAATGCGCGACCACACGTGGCACGCATTGTCCAAAGGTTCTTCGTCAATCACCAGATTGAATTGCTTCCCTGGCCGACTCGCTCTCCGGATCTTTCACCGATAGAAAACATGTGGTCCATGGTTGCTCAACGATTGACCCAGATTACACCCCTAGCTGCCACACCAGATCAACTTTGGCAACGTGTGGAAGCTGCTTGGTCTGCTATACCCCAAGAACACATCCAAAGTCTATTTGAATCAATGCCGAGGCGTGTGGCAGCGGTGATCTCCAACAATGGCGGCTACTCTGGCTACTGATTCTAGCAGGAACCACACTTCACAGAAGTCTATAAATTTAATCATTTGATACTTGGTCAACATGTTATCTACAAAATAAATTTTGTTGTGCTATCTCTTGTCTTTCTTGGTGTTGCCTTTACGGTGGCCAGCAGTGTATGTATTACATTAAAGTAACATATACAAAATTTAATATTTATCTTGTTAATTTATATGATTTATAATTAAGGTCATTTTGCAGATTTAGCGTCAAATGTCATTATTATTGTATGAAATACATTGTTTTTGAATAAGGAAGGGGGTTTAGGTGATGAAAACTATGATTAAAAATTAGGTCACACATATTAAAAGTTTGAGAAGCACTGCTGTAGCTGATTACCGATTATTTGGATAAAAAAAATTATCTCACTACGCATATAATTCTTTGCCACTTCTTATCAAAATACTTTTCAATGGAACTTGCGATAAAAATTTCTAAGAAAATTTAAGTAATTCGAGCCTTTTTTTGAAATTTCCTTAACCTTCCAAGTAATAACATAAGTAATGTTGTCACAGAACTAACATCTTCTCTATTCAATAATTGAGCTGTTAATTTCATTCAACTTATCAAATATAAGGCTTATAGATATGCAATCTCATAATTTTGAGCTCCATTCAAATGATTAAATGACAAGAAACCCACTGGATGGCCAACAACTTGTGAAAAAAACAGGTATTGACTTGGAACACGTTCCATTCTGACTAATGGCTTAAATCGAATGCATTCTTCAACTCGATTTTCATTTAGATGTATTATAAAGCTTGAAAGTAGAAGTAACAATCTTGATTTAAGAAACGTATAGTTTTATTGTTTATAATATAAAAATACATAATATAAATTACATTTTTATAAAATGAGAAATGCATATGTTTTATATTGTTATGATGCGAGAAATACATATGTATTCTATGGTTATAATGTGAGAAGTATGTATGGTTTGTACTGTTATAATGTGAAAAATATAAATATATTCTATTGTTATAAATTGAAAGATATGAATCTATTCTATTGTTATAAATTGAAAAATACAAATGTGTTCTGTTGTGTTATAAATTGAAAAATACAAATGTGTTCTATTGTGTTATAAATTGAAAATACAAACGTATTCTATTGTTATATTGTAAAAATACAAATGTGTTCTGTTGTGTTATAAATTGAAAAATACAAATGTGTTCTATTGTGTTATAAATTGAAAATTGCAAACGTATTCTATTGTTATATTGTAAAAATACAAATGTGTTCTGTTGTGTTATAAATTGAAAAATACAAATGTGTTCTATTGTGTTATAAATTGAAAATTGCAAACGTATTCTATTGTTACATTGTAAAAATACAAATGTGTTCTATTGTGTTATAAATTGAAAATTGCAAACGTATTCTATTGTTACATTGTAAAAATACAAATGTGTTCTATTGTTATATTGTGAAAAATACAAATGTGTTACATTGTGAAAAATACAAATGTATTCTATTGTTATAATATGAAAAATACATATGTATTCTATTGTTATAATATGAAAAATCGAGTGTTCTCTATTGTTATAATTGAAAAACTTATACGTATTCTATTGTTGTAATGAGAAAAAAATATACAATATTTATTATATTTCCTGCTCATGCTATGTACTATTTGCATTGTATGTGTATGTACTGAATCATTTTGATACAGTTATTTTTCTTTATTTGCCTCCTTTTTTACCTTTTTGTACTTATTTTTTGAGGTCTTAAATGAGGAGGATCGTAAATCACATCAATAATAAATCCAAGAAGTGTATGTGGTGAAATAATTATACTCAAAAATTTAAATAAGTTAAGTTTAGTTAAATATAATATGCGTCAGAAATTTTTCTAAAGAAATTATCAATTATTATTTTGAGAAATCAAAGTTGTTATTTTTCTTCTTATCTTTAATGACAAATAAAATAATTTTAACTCAAAATAGAATAATTTATCATGCTAATTAAATTTGAAGTCTATATTTTATTTCATCAACTGCGAAATATATATATACATTTTTTCTTATTTCGGTGTAATTACAATGTAATCAAGAAGCTTTAATTAAATATCCGTCATTTATTTAACACTTCTACACTCATAGATGTACAGCGCATACGTACACGCACTTTAAAAAATGCAATTTAGAATTTTTAGGTATATTCTCTGCATCAAGTGCTCCTTTTCTTAACGAAGAAATCTCAAATATGCATGTACAAAATTTTTCTCTTGAAGTCATTTGTGCGCAATATTACCCCAGGCTTTTTTTACACAGAGGTATACTTCTTTAACACTAAAGCATTAGAAAAGAAGGGGGGGGGGATTTGTAAGGTATTTCATGTTAAAAGTTAAAAAGGTATGCCATTCTTTTTAAGATAAATGTTGAAATCTAATTTTTTATGTTCATCTTTTCTTCACTTTAAAGGATATACTTTTGATACCGGAATATAACGCGAGTTTAAATTTCGATCTTACTCTTTTTCTGTTAAAAGTTCGCGGTATACGCCAGAATGTACGGTAATTACAGTTGCTTCAACTGATTATATGTTGCCAAATTTTAAAAGAAACTTTGGCTCATCTGTAGTTTTGTGTAATGAGTAACAAACTGTGTCCTACTTAATGCATTATGAAAATACCATTCAGATAGTATATGAGCTTATTAAGTCGTAAGACCAAAAACGGAACATTTAATACAACTTCAATTACAAACGGCTAACTTTTAAATATTCTGAATTTCCATCCATAAATATTTATTAAACGCATCCAACAGTTATTATACTTAGTGTCAAAATAAGAAATCTTAGCAACAACAAAAATCACTCAAAGTTTATTAAAGCCAAAAAACAAGCGACAAATTATGAGCAGAAATAAATCTGGCACAAATGATGAAAACATCCTTCCTTATGAAAGATGACACCAAATTAAACAAAAAAAAAATCTTATAAAAAGATCCTTGAATTAAAATATCTATTCAGCACGTGCAAAAATTCCTCCCATATTAACCACACACTAAAGGGTACACGATTAATATACGACTAAATATAAAAATGTCCTTCGAAACTGTTGCCAGCAGTGATTTTACTTTCCACAACATGCGAAGACACAGAAAATCTTCTAAAGATCTTTTAATAAGAAGCCACTGCCTTCTTAATAATTCGAGGGTGAACAATATTTTTAGAACATCACAGCAGTGACGATAATAATAATAATAATAAAAGAACTCTCCAGAAAGGAAAAGGAAATAAAAAAGAATCTGTGGAGAAAGAAGTGGAGGTGACAATTTTGTTACAATGCCAAAATAACTTCTGTGTGCAGTAATAAGTTTGGCGATTGTAGTAAATAGAAAAATGGATGGCTGAAAAAATGAAGATGGCGGACTATTTTCTTCTTTTTTTTTCCACGACCAAGTGCATTGGTTTCAGCGTTTGCCAACAAGGGGGCAACAGAAATAGCTCCTTCTTTCTGACAGAAGAAAATATAATTGTTGTAAACGAAGCCAGACTAAGAAAATGACAGTGTGCCGCTAATCTATCAAGTTTTTTTGCTGGTTTACTGGGTGCACATGTCAGGATAATTCCAGTTATAAGAATGGATGGAAATACAAGATCACAGATGAAGACGTAATCGCTTTATATGCATTAAACGCTCGTTACCGACAGTTATCATAAAAATATTATACATTAATATATATTATCATATTTTATTACCAGATTAATACAAGAATATTTACAAAAACAGAAAGAAAAATATATAAAAAAAGAGTGTGTGTGCTAATGACCAAACGATTGAAGAGACAACTTCAAATTTTGTAATGTTTTTTCAAGGATTAGTTAAGTGAGTAGAAAACAAGGAGATATTAGTATTGTCATATAAAATTATTTATTCATTATTATTATGTATAGGAGAGAAAACCTAGACATTTGTTTGCATTCACTGTATAAAGAAAGATTCAAAATGTAAATAATACTATATGATGAAAACATTTCGGCATTTTCTAATATTCTTAAAGTATTTCACTCTAAATCGCTTTCTTTAAAAATAAAGAAAATATCAGTTGTAATGTATCAGAAAGTTGTCTTTCGGCCCATGCTCCATAAACCTAAACTGGTCAATTCTGTTGTAGGTTTATTACAATTAATTGTTACTAGCCTTTGGTGATTTTAGCAATTTTGTTTGTTGCATTTTTATTGAAATGGAAAATAGATTTTTTAAAAAATATTTTATGTGCAAAAAAGCAAAAAAATTTCAAAATGACGAAATTCCATAAATTTTTTAAAGAAGTTTTACAATATTCCATATCAGCCTAACTGGGCAGCGTTGAGAAAGATATACAGTGTACCAATCTACTTGAAAAATAATTGTAACTCTTCCTTTTTTTTAAATTTAAATCCAAGAAAATCCATAAAAATTTGTAAAAATTGTAAAACATTGCAGAGATAGGGATTTTAATAATATATTTCAAGTTAATCACATATTAAAAGCTTTTATTTTTTAAATAAATCTAATTAATACATTCAATAGAGAAACGTCATGAAATTCCAGTTTGGCTGAAAACTGATTTTCGACGCCAAATTTTGTCATTGTTGTAACAATAACATTCTTACAACAATGACGAAAAAAGCAGAATGAGCGTAACAAACCCAAACGTGAAGTTCATTCAAGTTCACCCTCCAGCAAAACGCGCCTAAAGAAGTTACTAATAACCGACAATTTTTTTAAAGGAAGTTAATTAATACAGTCAATAGAGCAACGTCATGAAGTTCCAGTCCGACTGAAAACTGATTTTCGACGCCAAATTTTGTCATTGTTGTAACAATAACATTCTTACAACAATAACGAATAAAGCAGAATGAGCGTAACAAACCCGAACGTGACGTTCATTCAAGTTCACTCTCCAGCAAAACGCGCCCTAAAGAAATTAATAATAACCAACCATTTTTTAAACAAAGTTAATTAATACAGTCAATAGAGCAATGTCATGAAATTCCAGTTTGGCTGAAAACTGATTTTCGACGCCAGATTTTGTCTTTGTTGTAATTTTTTTTTGTTGAGGACTTTACATTGTTAAGGAAAATTCCGATCCATTGTTACGAGCGTTACAAACCTGAACGTAACAATGCTTGGCTTCTTAAAGAGCATCATTCAAGTTCACTTTCCAGCAAAACGCGTCTAAAGAAGTTATCACTTCAAAAAGAAATTGCTTGTATGAAAAAGCACAGTTTTAGCATCTGGGAGCTGCGTTAGGGATGCACGCGCAGATACATATAAACATATATACAGTTGGAACCCTATTTAACGAAGTCGCTAAATCCCGAAGAAAAGTTCGTTATATGCAAAATTCGTTGAATAAAGGTTCCTCTTTCAATATACTTTATAAACCACATAAAACAAATTTTAAAAAAGTATTTATTTACATCTTTTTGTAAATTAATTTTTATGTATTTTATACATCTTACACATCAAAAAAAAAAACTGCAAGGAGAGAAAATAAAAAAAGGAATGTCGAGGAATATACTGCATTTTCAACATTAGGAAAATAATTTTGAATTAAAATTCATGAATTTTAAGGACATTTTCTAATTTAAAGCATGCAAGTAATTTTAAACATTACATTATTTTATAACTAGAGATTCTAAGCATACATTACCAAATGCGTCTTTAAATTTAATCACTCATAAAATCTGTTAATTTTGTTTGAGTTGTTATTTAATTGAAAAAATACTTTGTTTCATAATATAGCTCACATCTTTGCAATGCACCAAAACTTCCTTTATGACCACCATAAAGCATGTTAACAGAGATAACTTGAAATGTCCAAAAATACTTAAAGCATAAGGAGAAAAAAAATCGAATCACAAGAAAAAAGTTCGTTATATAGAAAATTCACTTCGCTATTCTGAGGTTATTTTACGAAGAAAATCATGAAATTTTCTTGGTTCGAGGAAAAAGTTCGCAATATAGAGGTTCGTTACATGGAAGTTCGACTGTATATGTAATGATTTTACTTGAATTAAAACATTTCACTCAAGGTGGATATTTTGACTGGCTACAATCGTTGAAAGAGTGAGAAAAATTCTTGATACTTTTTAAAATCCTTTTTTTTTACAACAAATATAAAATGACACCACGAGGCACAGCGAAACAAATATACATAGACAATCATTAAAAGCATTCTTTGTTTTCTCCTGAGAACTCAGCTTTTGTAGTTTTTTTCAGCCAGAAAGTTTTAGGATCAAATGATTTCCGGTAATGATTATTTTAAGGTCAGAATACGCGGATAAGGCAAGATTGCCTCATCTTCTTTTAAAAGCGTGAACACTGTTATTTCCTCTTAAGTTATATAATTACCCTAAAATTGCAAATTTTGCCAAAAAAAAAAATGACAATTTTGTTTTTGATTTTATTTTATAGGCTATCTTATTAGCTTTATAAAAAAAACCAAATTTATTATTTTCCGTTCACTAGAACAAAGACTACAAGTATTTTAGTAAAAGCAGTTGCCATTACTTTAAGCAAGATGTCATACTTTAAAACGCATTTTACTCGAAATGTGTGTGTGAGTTTGTTTGTTTTTTTGAAAGTGCTCAAACGGGTACAGCGATTGCTAAAAAAGTTTTGAAACTAATTAACTGAAAATTTTTTTGCGCATGTTCTGTATTTTAGTAGAAGTGTTTTAACCTTCAGGTTTATCAATCACTGTTTTATTACAAAATTTACAGTCTCTAATGTGAATATAATCACTGTTTATTATGTGAATATAATCAAGATAAAGTGCTGTAGTTTTTGTAAAAATTAAAATCTTTTTTCCTGAAGGTCATTTCAAAAATGAATAACATAGCAATACATTAGAATTTAAAATTTGTTCGTAAACTTTTAGTATAGAATGGGACCTATTTATGTTATTTACTGACACATGCTGTATTAATTTAATTTGAAACATTTTTAGATTCACTTTATTGATATCTAAAATAATACCTCCTTGTTGGCTAAAATGTATTAGATTTAATCGTATGCATTGCAATTTTAAATAAGTTTTTTTTTTCTAAATATAATATTTTTTTTAAATAAATAAAAAAAACATTATTGCTAGTGTTTAATTCGATTAAAGTAGATTGTTCTTTAATCAGGCAATTTATATTCAGTTTAATATCTTTGAAAAGTTTAAATATTATATAGTTTTCTAAAGTAGAGTTTTCTGTTTAAAGTAATTTTCGATTTAAATCTTTATGAAGTATGATGCGTTGAAAATTATTCTAATTAAGTAAACAAAACAAAAAGAAAACATTCTTTTGTAGCTTTAAAACGACGTCTCTCAAGAACATTTTTAAAAGGAATTTGCGTAAATATATTATTTTAACATTTTCCTTTTGTTTAAACTTAAAGGTCTCAGGTAAGATATTCAAAAGAAATTAAAATTTAGTTATTTTATCAAAAAGTTTTGATAAAAGGTTTAAAGTTATTACACAAATAAGGGTGATCCAAAATTATGAATGATATATAGTATGATATAATTGATCAAAATATTCTATTTAAAACTTTATAATTGAACCAGTACATTACTCTTCACAAAAATTGTAAAACCATCTATAATGAAAGCATTCACGTCCAATTATTTCGCAATAAAAAATTTCTGATAAAAACAAGCAGAACTTGGGTTGGAATTTTACTTTAACATCATTGGCAAATTCTGTCTATGTCTCTATAGTGATTACTTTCAAAATAAACTTTTAATTCACTTCACATTAAATTAAAAATAAATCGTTTGCAAACCGATTATCGCTTCATAGGGATAATAATTAATTTTTTAAGAAAATAAAATTTGTATATACCATGTTTTTTTGAACATTTTCATGCATTGACATCCACTTCTGAGCTATAGTCCAAATTTCAAGTCTCTAGCTCATCGGAAAGTTTGTTTAAAATCAATTACAAAAATCCACTAGGACAGACATACAAGAAAGCGAGTTAATAAAAAACATGGTAACCTGGAGGCCACCACCCCCCTCCCCTCTTTGACCACAGAGCCACGAAATTGCGTAGATGCAACTCGACCCGTGCTATCGACAGGTGGTCTTTGTTCGTGTAAATTCGTGTAAGTTCCGGAGTCCCCTGTCGAAATCGGGGCCTACCTCTTCGGAGGCCCGGGTTCGAGACTAGAATTTTTTCCCCATTTTCATGCATTGTCATTTACTTCTGAGCTATGGTCCGAATTTCAAGTCTCTAGCTCATCGGGAAGTTAATTTAAAATCGATTATAAAATTCCACCCGGACAGACAAGAAAGCGAGTTAATAAAAACATGGTAAAATACAAATTAAATCATGTGTGCATATGTGTGACACAATACTATATTCTCCCTATATTCTAAATACAACAAGACAGCATAAACATCTTTAAATAAATCATGTACTTATGTAAATCGGGGTTCGAGGAGAGAGAGAGAGAGATTTTGTGCTATCTCTTTCAAAGAGCAAGACAGTTCTTCAGGAGAAATGGAAATTTTATTGTAGAAAAAAGATTCTTAGAAATACATGATACAACAATAATATTTGTAATGTAAATCCTAGTTGCTTTTCACGCCTTCTACTGCACTCAAACACAACGATCAGTGGCTAGAAATATAATGTATTCCCAAACAATTGCTTGATCTATTCAAAAGCCTAACTAATCCACTCTTCAACGATCAAAACAATACTCTCCTCAACGGCGAAAACAATACTAACTCAGTTTCGGCGAGCGACTTCCTAGTTATAGTCTGCACGGATTTTTCTCGAAAAATCCGCTTTCGTCAAAGATCGTTATATTAGTAGATTTCTCCAGTAATTTCCTGTAGCATTCATTTGGTTGCCAACTCGCCAAAAATAGTCGTGGACAGGATCACCAAAAATAATGCCAACTTAGCTCTATCACCAACATTTCACCAAGTTTCCGTTGAATTGCCATTATAATGTAAGGAACGGCGTCGCATGCAAATATTACAGTTTCAACATAAAATAAATACAGCAGATAGTAATATTAACGATTAAACATTCAGATATAAATTATATACACAATTTAACTATTTTTTATACAAAACTCGTAACAATATCTTCTTCCGTCGCTAAATTTTACTCAGTTTTTCCTGTGATGTATCAGATTAGTGCATTCAAAACATTGGATTTTCTTTTCAAGGGAACGCTTGTCTCACATATATATAGTATAACTAGTCAAGATAGTAAGAAATATTAGCTATAGTATTACAATAGCAAACTCCTTGCCTTACTAACCAAGATTCCATGTTTAAACGATGTTTTGAGGCCAGCCAACCTTCACTTGTATTTGCCTATACACTAGGCTATAAGGAAATTAAGGAACCCATTAAGAGAATTATAAATATTCCAAAAAAATAGTATTAATGTATAACAATACAATTATAGCCCACTATTAATTACTAGTAGAAGTAAATTTGATGCAATAAAGCTAACATATTAACTAAAACGTATGTATATATATATACATACATAATGGGCTGCATATTGGCAACTAATTCTTTGCAGACACGGCAAATCCCCAAATGTGAGAACCATTTCATGGTGGCACCACCTATTAGCTACCAAATTTGGACACTTGAATAAATGTTAATTCAAGCTTTCGTCTGATGTTAACTATTAACGTCATTTAATTATGTCGAGAGTACTAGATCCAAATTGATACGTAAGGTATCTTTTCCACATGCCACATAATCATATGACATGCGTGTCTACGGCTTTCACATCCAAAAAATCTGCCAACTCCAGCCAGTATCAAATGAGTGAGTAAGTGAATTTTAACAGCACACTGTTTAGCTACTCAAAGACTTTAGGCGACGGACCTCGTAATTTTGAACCACAGTCAAGTGACGAGGGCGACACTTGAGACGATACCTCTCTCTCCTAACTACCATACCGCACCAACGGGAGGACGCTTGAGCTCTCGACAGATTTAACGTGCATCGCTCCCTACATGGGAAGTCTTCAGTGGTACTAGGCTCAAACTCATAACACGCCAGCCACGAGTCCGGTACCTTGACCACTAGTCTACCGCGACCCTGGCCAGGATCGTACCCGCTACCTTAAGCTTACAAAGCTACCTTTAAGCAACCGAGTCGCGACCAAATCTAATATTCTAAATGCTAAAAATAATCAGGTAATTACTATACTGTTAGAATAAATGGGGACAAATGGGGGGGGGGGTGATTTTTTCTGCAACCTTATCTTTTTATCATAACATACCTTAGATAGACTGGGAAATCTGTATATTAGTACGAAGTATGTCTTCCTTTAGCAGAAGTGACCTTTTCAACCCGTCTTGGCATTGACTCCACTAGAGTAGCACACATAATATAGATTTCATCATCTTGGAAACACACTAGTAAAGCCATTTTTATCATTTGCTCTGTTGTCCGGCAATTCATCTTGGCGAAACAATTCTTGAGAATATGCCATCAGTTTTGAATAGGATTTAATTCTGGAGAATTTTCAAGCCAATCGAGCACTTTTATTTTATTTTCCGCGTAAAAGTATGGACCAATTCCGAATTGAGACAAGGGGACAGGTCATGTTGAAATATTCCATCAAATGCTTCCATGAATTGAACAATCCTACTACGTAATATTTCTATTATTTAAAAGAATTCATCATGTATTTAAGAGCAATTAAGCTTCCAGGGTCATTTGTTGTGGGGAAAAAAACCAAACATCTGTTTAGAAGGGTGCTTTACAATCTGTTGGATGTGATTTAGTAAGAAAGTTCCAACTTCACTTCGTCTAACTACACTTGATTTGTATATATCCCTTCACAAATAAATGTTTCATCACTCAAAATCACCTTCGTTCAGTCCTTAACAGTCTATGATGGGTATTTTTTGGCCCATGCTAAACGTTTTTTTACGAGCTTTTATTTAACTTGCAATACATGTATGTATGTATGTAATTAGGGCCGTGGGTAGCCTAGTGGTTAGAGCATCGGACCCCAGACCGGAAGGCCTGGGTTCGATGCCCGATGCCACCAAATGCTCGCCGAGTACAAATCGGAGAACGTGCTCGTTAAATCTGTGGGTCCGAACGGTGTCGCCATCTATCGTGTTGCGTGAGCAAAATCGCACTGTCGCCCTCTTGGGGGGCTCAAAGCTTAGGATAAACGACAGGCGTAAAATTCCTGCCCCTCGCCGCGATGAATTTCGTGGACCTTGATCTGATGTTACTGTCGATCAGGTGGCATAAGCAACAACAACATGTATGTAATTTGTTCAGGTGGAATCTTGCAATTCAATTCTGAAGCTGATATCTTCAACCGATTAAACTGAAATTTTGTATACACGTTTAGTTTGGATGGCAAAGCATGTTTTGACTATTTATATTCCGATATTGTAGTTAGTTAAAAGGATATTAATTAAAAACTTTAAAACGCATAATTGTTTTGCCCCTGTGGGCTGTTTATTCTTCTGTGCTCAGCGAGGCAAAATGAAAAACGAAGAGGGGATTTTTTTTTTAGTTTTGACGTTTTTAAAGCAGCGATCTAATTTTTTTTATAAAACTCAGACAAAATATAATTACAGAATCGTATTTCACCACGATACGGTATAATGTTTTTTACAAAATAATATTTGTATTTTTTACGATTTTTTTAATTGGGTCAAAATTTATGCGTTTTTATGAAAATAATATCTAAATCGTTTAAATGGGTCGATATTCCGTACTAAAACAGCTCATGCCTTGCTCTTTTAAAATCAGTCATTTAAAAAACAAAATACCCAAAACTTTTTTTTACGATTTTTCAAAAAAAAAACTCAAAATTTTAACTAAACATTTAATAATTTCGTCATTTCTGAAGATAATTTCACGAAACTTTTTTTTTTCGTGTGCGCACGGAGATTCAAAAAATTGCTTTAAAAAAAGGATAAAAAAAATTGTGTTTTTCGTCTGATACCATTTTTGCGAGAATTGATCAGCTAAACCAGGGATGGCGAACCAGCGTTGAATGAGATGAACAGACTGAGAAACCTATCTAGCGATAACTAAAAGGTAAAAAATAAATTAAAAGTAAAAATATTTTTTTAAAAACAAGTTTTTATTTAAATGAGCTAAAAAGAATAAAGTAAACTTTTCCCTTAAAACTTTTTTACTATCAACTTATAACGTCCTTACACAATTTATATGATATAAAGCTTGTCACGAGATTTACCTGTGTAGATAAACAAGTAAATTAAAAAACTTGATCTGCATAATTTTAAAATTTTCAAACTAAGTAAATACGAGTACTTTAATCTCGCGACGAGGTTTTCTATCATATAAATTGTGTAATGACGTTATAAGCTGATAGTAAAAAAAGTTTTTAAAGGAAAACTTTATTTTGTTTTTGTTTTTTAGCGCATTTAAATAAAAGCTTGCTTTTAAAAAAAAAATTTTACTTTTAATTTATTCATCATTTTCTAAGTAAGAAATAGTTTTTTCCTCAGTCTTGTTGCCTTAAGACCACCTTCCAGAAGTCTTTTCCGTGCAGTTGCGGTACTCACTTCAACACCATTATCCAATAAATCCTTTCAAAGGTATATGCTTGTCTTTCTTGGATTTATATATTTTGCCTCTTCTAGTTAAAATTTTATCAATTCTTGGAGTAGTTTTCACTTGCACCCACATTTTTCTTTTCTTTTTGGAGACTATGATCCAGAATTCTGAAATGTTCTTAAAACACTTAATTCGATCACACCAAATGCCATAGTTATATCTCTCACAGTCATAGAAGTGTGTTTATTGAGAGCAATTTATTTTAGGACGGTTCCTCGGAGTAATATCCATCTTTGAACAAGTAAAAGCAACACTTCTTATACAGAACGCAAAATTGAAATTACCAGCTGCCCCACTGAAAGGCTCACAACTGAGCTCCTGATACATTAAAATGAATAAATTATAGTCAAAGTCGATCTGTCCCACTACCTAAAGGCAGATATAACGGGTTTTAGGTGGTTCAGAGCATCACTAGTTATCATATACCAACTAAAACAAGAAAAACATTTTTGTCCCAATTAATTCGAACAGTATAGTAAATTAGGAACTCGTAAAGATTTTAATAAACAAATTTTACTGTAAATAAATAAAACCTATGATTGTTCATACTCAAGGGACTGTAGTAAAAGAACCAACATTTTATTTTTCTTACACTTTTTCTTTAAAAAGAACTAAATTCATCCCCTAAACAAGTCATGTCCACGAAAATGTTATTCTAACAATAAAAAATCCAATAAACACATCAAGCACGTGTCACATTCCGTATTACAAAGGATGGGTAGAATAATTACGTAAATAATTATTCCAGAGTAAAGGAGGCCGAATTTTTGTGGTGGGGAAATTAATTTCCAAAAGACGCATATTTTGCAATTTCACGGACTGCGGAGCACGAGGGAATTTTGCGTGGCTCCTAGACACAGCAAGAAGAAAGAGTCCGTATTAATCTTAGATGGGGGAGAAAAATGGGAAATGTTTTAGCCACTGGGGTGATATCCATCTGACTTATAAAACCATTAAATAAGGTTTCGTGGATCGTTTTTCGCTTTCCTTGTTATGGTATCGGCCTTCTTTATAAGCGATATTGCGAAGAAAAATTGCATTGTTGTAATTATTCATTGTCGCTTTGTAGGATATAAAACAAATATTCATTTCTGCTTAAGTTGAAGGAAATGAATACCTATATTAATCGCATGTTTTAAGAGTAGTAAACAAAAAGTATTACACAAAGTAGTTCATTAATTTTTTTTATTGAACACTTGAATCGTATTTGGCTTGAAATAGCTGACAGAAATCAATACTGATATATATTTCAACTGTTTCTTTTATAATTATTTTATACTAGCTGATATATCCTTTCTTCGCATGGATGAATTGAAAAAATTAAACAATACAGATTGCAGGATAAAGAAGTTTTTAATGAGTTAATTTTACGTGAATTGCAAATGTAACAACAAAAAAAAGGCTATTGGCATATCTCAGCTAAACAAAAAACCGTGTTTGTTAAATTTAAAATCTGAAGGTCTAATAGCTGATAAAAAGGATTTTTTTTTATTTATAACTCCCCGCGTAACTCTCTTGTGGGTCGACTTTTGAAAACACCTTCCTAAGCTGATCTCTGCTTACCAAAAGTAACACATTGTTAAAAAATTTGTGTAATGAACGCTTAAAATAGTGTAAATAATTTATATCTGGATATGTACGTTAATATTACTTTCTGTTGTATTTATTTTATGTTAAAATTGTAATATTAGCAAGAAACGCCGTTCCTTACATTATAATGGCGATTCAATGGAAACATAACGAAATGTTGGCGATAGAGCCAAGTTGGCATCGTTTTTGGCGACCATATTGGCAACTTGGCGATCGATTGAACGGTGCAGAAGTTGATATGCTATAGCACCACCTGGTGGAGAACTACAACAAAAAGGATTGCTGAAAAACCTTTTCCAAAAACGAATACATATTTTTGCCAATTTTGATAGTGATTAGTTGATACTAAAATCATTAAAAAAAAACGTGCTTTGAAATAAATTGTCAATTTTTATTTTATTTATGGTTCACCATTTTGGCGATAATGATTTACACATAAAGTTAGATATATGATGTTGCGAGTGTGTGCGTACGTGATTATATACGTATAACTCTAACGGTTTTTACAGCGTACGCCAGAATGGCTTGCAGATGGCATAATTTTTTCCTACTTGACATTTATCGTTATATTTTGGACACTTCACACAACATCTTTATAAATTATAGCCTACGTGTTATTCTGATGTAAAAGCTATAATATTGTGATGTTTCATTGAAATCCATTCAGTTGTTTTTGCGTGAAAGAGTAACAAACATCCATCGATCCAAACTTCCGCGTTTAAAATATTAGTAAGGATAGAAAAAGCGCCTGTGTATTTTCGTGTTGTATTTAAGATGCTTATGTTTAAGTGTGTCTATATACATTTACGATTAAGAGGATTAACAATGAATCCCGGACTGCCTAGTCAATGTAACATCAACAAATAAATAATGATTTAATTAAGAGATCTTTACACTCGCCAAATTATGATATATGCATACCGTAAAAACCGGAGGATAACGCGCCCTTTTAACACCAAAAATAAGATCGAAATTTAAGGATACGCGTTATACGCCGGGTATGAAAATAATACCTTTAAAAATAAATAAATTAAAAATTAAAAAAAACTTTTAAGAACAAGCTTTTATTTAAACGCTCTAAAAAGAATAAAATAAACTTTTCCTTCAAAACTTATTTTACTGGCAACTTATAACGTCATTATACAATTTATATGATATAAAAGCTTGTCGCGAGATTTAAGTACTCGTATTTACTTAGTTTGAATTTTTAAAATTAAAATCATTGAGGTCAAGTTATTTATTTTACTTGTTTATCTACACAGGTAAATCTCGCGACAAGCTTTTATATCATATAAATTGTATAATGACGTTATAAGTTGACAGTAAAATAAGTTTTGAAGGAAAAGTTTATTTTATTCTTTTTAGAGCGTTTAAATAAAAGCTTGTTCTTAAAAGTTTTTTTTTTTATTTTTAATTTATTTTTTACTTTTTAGTTATCGCTCTACAGGTTTCTCAGCCTGTTCAACTCATTCAACGCTGGTTCACCATCCCTGATTTAGCTGAATCAATTCTCGCAAAAAGGGTATTAGACGAAAAAAACACAATTTTTTTAAATCCGTAATTTTGTCAATCTTCGTGCAGATCTTGGGTAATATTGTTCTACACACGAAAAAAAGTTTTCGTAAAATTATCTTAATAAATGACGAAGTTATTAAATGTTTAATTAAAATGTTGACTATTTTTTGAAAAATCTTAAAGAATATATAATTTATTTGAAATATTTCGAAGGTAAGGGATATATTTCTCTAACATATTAGAAGAAAAATCTAGTTAGTTATTAAAAAACTTCAAAAGGCATTTAAATATTTGTATTAATCAATAAAATGCTTGAAATTCAAAACGCATGTTGTAATCAAAAATGAAAGTTTTCTCAACTAATGATAATATTTTGCTGGACATTGGATATCTTCTACGTAAGAATCTATTTTTTTAATTGCTCAGGTCATCTTTAGAAACTTGATTTGAAAAAATAATTAACCATCGTATTATTTTTATACAGTCAAACCTCCATGTAACGAACCTCTATTTTGGGAATTTCTCTATTTTAAGAACTTTTTCCTGGACCCAAGCACATATTACTCTTTTCTTCGTAAAATAACTCCAAATAGCGAAGTGCATTTCCTATTTAACGAAATTTTTCTTCTCAGATTCGATTTTTTTTCTCTCCTTATTTTTAAAATCTCCTTATTTGCAAATTTTTCTCTTTTGGCACATTTTATGGATATCAATAACCATGAGCTGGTTTTACAACGTACCTAACTCGTCTAGAGAAACAAAATTGCCGTAATTTTTCAAACAAAAAAAACTCAAATAAATTTAACAGATACTATTTGTAATTAAATTTAAGGACACATGTCGTAGTGTGTGTTTAGATTACTGGTGATAAAATGAGGTATATTTAAATTACTTGTAAGCTTAAATTAGAAAATTTCTTTAAAAATTCATTTATTTTAAAATAAAATTATTAATTAATTGAAAATACATTGCATTTCTGGATAATATTTTTCTCTTATTGTTTTCCTAGCGGATTGCTTTTTGATGGGTAAGATATATATAAAAAAAAATGATCCTTCCGATTCTGTAATTATTTTTTGTCTGAGTTTCATAGATTAAAGTTAGATAAATGTTTTTAAAGAATTTCTACAATACGCCATCTCAGTTTAACTTGGCAGCGTTGAGAAAGGTATACAATGTACCAATCTACTTGAAAAATAGCTCGACTTTTTTTGTTTTGAATTTAAATCCAAGAAAATAGATAGAAATTTGTAAAAAAATTGCATAAGTTGCAGAAATTAGATTATTTTTACGTTGTAGAAATGTAATTATTTTTTAGACAAAGTTAATAAATACAGTGAATAGAGCAACGTTATAAAATTTTAGTTTGGATGAAAACCGATTTTCGACGCCAACTTTTGTCATTGTTGTAAAAATAACATTATTACACACACAACAATGCAAATATATCAAAGTTGGCGCCCAAAACTAGTTAAATGTTTTTAATTAATATCTTTTTAATTAATTGCAATATCGAAATATAAATGGTCAAAACATGCATTGTCATCCAAACTAAACGTGTGTACAAAATTTCAGCTCAATAGGGTGAAGATATCAGCTTCAAAATTGAGTTGCAAGATTCCACCCGAACAAATTACATACATACATACATACATACATACATACATACATACATACATACATTGTAAGTTAAATGAAAGCTTGTAAAAAAGATGAGAATACAAAGAATGAAAATTCTTCATACATCAAAATACTGCTTATTTAAAAGAATGGCATATTTTTATGAACTTTAAGAATTGTAATCCCTAGAAGTATATTTTTTCCAAAGCCTGGATAATACATCGAATAAATGACTTCAAAATATAAGAGCATTGCACGTGTACACTTCAGGTTCCTTCGTAGAAAAAGGGACTGCGTGTTATACGGCGAATATACCTAAAAATTAATAAATTATAGTTTAAAAAGAAACTAAAAAACACGCTTTTATAGTGAATCGAACTAAAAAGTAAAAAAATAATTCTTAATATAAGAATAAAATGATTAACGAGAAAATTAATGTCATTGGGGGTAAAAGCGTGGGATGCTCTATATCAATTGTTATAATTTCTTACTTCTATTCCGAAATGCTGAGTTAGTGTAAAAATGTCGTACCATGCCCCCCACGCTTTTACCCCAACGACATTAATTTTCTCGTTAATTATTTTATTCCTATATTAAGAATTATTTTTGTACTTTTTAGTTCGATTCACTATAAAAGCTTGTTTTTTAGTTTATTTTTAATCTATAATTTATTTCTCATTTCTCAGTTCGATCTACAATGAAAGCGTTTTCTTTTTAGTTTTATAAACTACCATTTACTCATAGTTGAATTCATCCTTGAATTTAATATTTGGACCCGGAATTACGTGGCTGCTAGGATTAGTCTTGCTCTTCAATGGATATTAATTAAGGGGTCTGAAGGGTATTTATTCTCTCCGTTTACGTCGCCTCGGATGAGTCCCGTATCGTTATATTTCAAAGATTTCGTCTCTATAGATACAGGTCAAACTAATAAACGTGTGTTTAGAAGAAAAGTTCGCATTATAAACTTTTTTAATGTACCATGTTTTTATAACGGACTAAAAACTATAAAATTCCTCTTTTTATATTTTTCTTCTTTTTACCCACATTTTGATGCATTGCCATCCACTTCTGAGCTATGGTCCAAATTTCTAGTCTCTAGCTATCGGGAAGTCACAGCTTAAAATCAATCACAAAATTCCACCTGAACAGACAAGAAAACGAGCTAATAAAAACATGTTAAAATATTAAGTGTCAATCATAACATCACCATTTAAAAGTATTGCTATAATGTTAATTCGAATCATCACTTCTAAGCGCATCGCTTTATAAAAATATTTAGCAGTTAGACCATAAATTGTTTTTTTCATCATGCACGAGTCTTTTTTTTATTTCCATTTTCAGAAAAACTAGATAATTGTTTATATTATGACAAGAAATTGTTATCGCACACCCACCCTTCCCTGTCTCACATAGAGAGAATACTTTTTTGTTTGTTTTATCTCTGTTAACCACAAGTGTATTCGTTTTGGGGGTTGCACCTTAATCTTTTAGTCACCAAATCTTCAAATGATATATCGGATTAGTCGCCAAATCTGAGAATGGTTTCTGCAATAAATCGCCAAATCTGAAAATGGTATATGCAATAAGTCACCAAATCTGGAAGTGGTATATTGTCATGAAGATTCTTGGAGTAGAACAGATAGAAATATAACGGTTGAATAGAGCAATGAGAATTTATTGAATGCAAGAAGGCAGGCGTGATCTACAAATCGTACTCCAGACGAACTGACCCCCAGCTCGAGGGAAGCAGCTTATATATGATACAGTGGTGGCATCTAGAATATTCTAGAAGTATTTGGATTAACATAAATTTGCATACGCTGCAACTCTCTAGAAAATTCCAGAGAGTCAATTTAAATCAAATTAAAAAACTAGCGAGTAGCAGTCGGTAGGTTTTGAAACCGAGACCAGCTCTACCTCTAGACCACTCGTTCGTTGAACTGTTTACAAAATATAGCAATATGGAATTGCCGCCAAATCTGGATATCGTTATTCCTGATGTCCTGATAAGGACAATGGAGCAAAATAATGAAATTATTGTATTGTCATCGGTCCTTGACAAGTGTGCAAAATTTCGAATTAATCTGACCTTTTTAAGTGGATAAAAATCGAGTTCCAAGATTCCGTTACATACAAGTGAAACTTATAAAAACGTGTTAAAAAAATGCAGCTTGAAAGTATAGGTGCGCGTTATACCAGCTGGTGCTGGTTATACGGCGGGGAGTGTTATACGCCGAATTTTACGGTATATATATTGCAAACCCACACTCAAATATGGAAATATTATAAAAAAGTATCCTATTTAAAATCAAGAACTGAAACACCACAATATAAACATTATTTCTTAAGATGTATTTTCAAGCTTAATTACATCAAATTTTTTGAATTTTCAATTGATCTTTAAATAATTCACATGTTCTAAAAGAAAGGATTGAGTTGATAGCAAATTTTTTTAAATAATCAGCAACTAGTAAAATTGGAAATATTCTTTTCACACAATCCAGCTATCAAACTTAAAGAGGAAAAAATGTTTTCATAAATTGCTCAGGAGGTAAACAACGTTTTATTTTGAATAAAATTCATTTGAAATTAAAAATTATTCATTATTTCAATATATACACAAAAGAAGGTACTTACGTATCATACATTCGATCAATTTCACCAAATGAAAAAAAAAAACATCGCCAAATGCTGACAAATGCGCGAACAAGATTATTGTATTTGTACCTGCGTGGGAATACACAAATACAATATTCTTGGTTTTTTTCCATTATTTGTTGCATATCGCAGCATCGGGCGATGTCTTTTAATTTGACGAATCGGTCAACAGTATGATTTGCAAGTACGCACGAATATTTTCTCTTCTTGATTAGAAAAATGAACATCCTTCGCTGATTTTTAATAAGCAGAGAAATGCAACAAAAAATAGGTCCTTACGTACTATCACAACATTGTGTCAACTTTCAAAATAACTCGCCAAGTTGGCAATCCCGATTTCGCATGTTTCATACTCGCTGAGCTGGCAACCATGCGTTTCATTTCATATATCGTCACCAACAGGTAGCGATAATACGTAAGTACGAAAAATATGCAAAAAATAGCTTATGCATAATTCATTTCCGAGCTGTTTAGTTTATATACTATCTTTAATTATTAAGTAATTTAAAGTTGTGTGTTAGTGTATTTGTTTTTGATTTGTTAAAATAATAGAATTATTTATTTAAATCTCTTAGATTTTCCCTTTTTTAAGTATTTCTGCTGGCTTCTTATTCGAGTTATTATTTTTTTTAATTAATCCTCCTAATAACGTCTATTCTTTGGTAACTCAGATATGCGAAAGTGGACTTCGAAAAGTGCTATATATTTATTCAAAGATAATACATATGCGAAAGTATTATAGTTTCAATACACAAAATATTTTCCAAGCTTTTTTTCTGCTTATTTTAAAAACAAAAACCATGTTTTACCATCAGAATTCATATTGTTACGAATTTTGTATAAAATAATTTGAATAATTAGTATTTGGATGTGCAATGCATTTATATTACTCTATGCTATATTTATTTCATGTTAAAATTGTAATATTCACAAGCAACGCCGTCCCTTACTTTATAATGGCGATTCAATGGGAACTTGGCGAAATATTGGCGATAGAGCCAAGTTGGCATCATTTTTGGCGACCATGTTGGCGACTTTGGCGACCATGTTGGCGACATTGGCGACCATGTTGGCGAGTTCGGGACCCTCTGGATTCTTCTAGAAATTAGTAGAGAAATCCACTAATTGCACGATCTGTGGCGCGAACGCATCTTTCCGGAACTTTCGGCCTCTGCTATAAATAGAGTGATACTCGCCGCAAGAGTCAGTCTGGTTTCAGCCAGGGAGTAGCGAGTCTGGTTTCAGCCAGGGAGTAGTGAGCATTGTTTTGATTAGCGATTAGTAGACTTGCCTTGAACTTGATCAGCTCGGCTGTGCTTGTGAATAATCATTTACAAACGTGTATTTTAGACACTGTTTATTGTGTCTGAGTGCTGTTGAAGGTGTGAAATCCTTCTGTTATTTATTCTGTGAACTTTGCTGTTGAATCCTGTATTTGTAAGGATTGATTTACGCCAATAAATACTCATCGCTCTTAAAGAACTGCCTTGTTATTTACGACTCATTTTGCATAAAATCCTCGAACCCCTATCTACGTAACAATATTCCAGTTCTTACATACAATGCTGGCAATTAACTTCGTCAAATCAAAAAAAAAAGTCCCCAAATGCCGTTATATGCAGCCAATAGTGGAAAGCCATTCACATGTATGTTCAAACACTAATAATGATGATAATATCATTTGACGGTAGTTTTTTCAATTGGCAAAGTCTTTTAAATTGGTCAATGGTATAATAAGTAAGTACCCAATAATTTAGTACTTACATACTATCGCAACTCGAGATAACTCGCTAAGTTGGCAACCCCGATTTCGCATGTGTCTTATGTGCTTCGTTTCTTATAATATCACCAATACGTTAGCGATAATACTAAATACCAATGATTTTAATAAATTTTTTTAAAAATTAATGGTACGTATTATCGCAACCTTTTGGCGACACTATGTGAATCGAAACACATGGTTGCCAGTTCAGCGTGTACGACATATAGGAAATCATGGTTGCCAACTTGGCGAGTTATTAATAGGGTTGGCGATTGTTGCGATAATACGTAAGTACCGAAATTTGTTAAGTAAAAATAATAAAAATTTTATTCTGTAATGCATCGATGTGCTCGTGAGTTAATCTTTATCGATGTTGTACTGATCATGCGTATAATTGACGATGTCTATTGCGCATATGATTGCGGTTGCTTAAAACGGTAATATTGCTAACGCCAGTTCAATTACCTTCCCCCACTTATTTGACAAGTGTGTATGTAGAATTTTAAATTAAAGTTATTTATTTTAATGTGACTTCAGAACTGAAAGAATTCAATACATTAAAGTAGTGACGAGGATGGGACTGTATATTATATATTTTAAGGACGAAATCACAATAACGATGGGTTTTTTTGACAATGATTTTAGTGAAAAATATTCGGCACTTGCGTATTATTCCACCGACCAATTTCGCCGAACGAAAAGATATTGTCAATCCAAAAAATGTCACCAAATGCCGTCAGCGTTATTATTACTGTGTTCGAACGGGCACCAGAACGGTTTCCACTATTGACTGTATATCACGGCATTTGGCGACGTTTTTTGATTTGAAATTGGTTGACGGTATATTAAACAAATATTGATTTTTTTTTATTGGGCTGCGCATTGGTATTTTAACCTTTGTAGACGTAGTACATTCCCCAGGATTATACCAAATTATGTTTTATGGAAATCAGTTATTGGTACTTACGTATTATCTTAATAACAATCGCCAACTCTATTAATAACTCGCCAAGTCAGCAACCCCAATTTTTCATATGTGTCATACCATCCATGTTCTTCGTTTTATATAATGTTGTCAAAAGGTTGTTATAATATGTAAGTACCATTACATCTTAAAATTATAATCTTTAAAGGTTAAAAAAAAGAATCATTTTTAAAAAAATTCATCGCAATATAAAACTTAGTAGTTACGTATTATCGCAACCTATTGGCAACATTATATGAAACGAAGCACATGGGTAGCAATTCCGCGCGTACGACTCGTAGGAAATCGGGGCAGCCAAATTGGCGAGTTATAAATAGAGTTGAGGTGATTGTTGCAATAATCCATTAGTATCTAAAACTCTTACTAGTTTTTCTTTTCATGAAATTCTACACAATATTGATTATTCAAGTTTACATTTTAGCCCTAATTTTCTTATTTGATATTTTATTCTATATAAACAGTAATTTATAAAAAAAAATTTCTCAGTTCTTCTTGTAATTGATTAAAAAAATTTATTCTTAAGGAAAAAAATAAATATTTCATGCATTAGCAACATATTCAAAAAAAATTTAACTATAGTCTGACAAAAAACAGAAAAATAAAGCTTTACAACTAAGTTCTTATATTTTTCTATAGACTTCTTTAAAAGAATTATACTGTCTTTTTTTGCGTCAAAGATTGAAAGTATAGGTACTTACATATTAGCGTCACCGCAGCAAAATTTGCACCACGCGAATCGCACTTTGATATAAAAAA
>BMAO01027694.1:0-48591 GCA_019973975.1 Trichonephila clavata | reverse complement strand
AATTAATTATAATTAAATTACCGTAACGTTACCATTACAATATTGTATAGAAAATTTCAACTCAAATGAGCGCTTTAAAATGTGAGAAAAAAACCTTTTCTCAAATTTTGACACAAGTCGCCAAAAAAAGTAAGTCGCTAAAATGATGCCAACGTGGCTGTATTGTAATTCTATGAAATTATTCATTTTAATCAATTAATTTTTATTAATTATAATTAAATTACTGCATTGTCATTCAAAATAATCGTGTATATAAAATTTCAGCTCAATTAAGTGCTTTAAAAGGCATTTTAATAATGATTGAAAATTTGAACACAGATAAATATGTATATAAATATAGAGAGACGTGAACTAATAGTAGGAATTGAAAAAGGCAATCAACAAAACAATTAAAAATAATTTTTAAAACGATTCATACGAACATTGTAATGTATTTATCATATTTCGAAGTAACAATAGAAATTCTGGTTATTCCTTTGAGAAATCGTCAAAATCTATCTAAATAACCCGTTGACATTTTCCGTGACATATCATATCTCCTTCTTATAATAACCGGAGAATATTAACTTTTAAGTCTTTCATAGTTCTCAATAGATTCGAAAGCTATGCGGAAACGCTTTTATACTTCACAAAATCATAGTCGAAACCTTTGGTTTTGATATATTTATGTGTGTGTGGAACGAGCTATTCAATTCTTATATAAATAAGGAATGTTTTTCTCAGAATCTTTTTTTCTCTGCATTTTGGGTTTATCTGAATTTTCATTTCCTGTTGCGAATTGATAGATTTAAATAAGTTTTGTTTGCTTTTCTAACAGAAGCGTAGTACACATTGCTTCTTTGAATCATATTTACGCAAATGAAAACTCATTTGAATGTTTACTTGAAATATGTATGGATGCAGAAGATATTTTCTACATTTTCATTTAAATAAATTTTGAATTTTTTATTCCTCTCATAGAATGTTGAGTTTCTATAAACTGTCTGAATAAAAATATTGATTTCTGTTTCGTATAAATAACTTATAAAATCGGAAATGATACTTATTCTAAATAGAACTTGAATATAATTAGAGTTCTAAGATATTAATCTCTCTCTGCCTTTCAAAAGGAGCAAAAATATTGACGTTTGAATATTTCGATAATCAAAGATATTCTAATTCTGAATTAAAAGATTAAATATGACGAACATAGGATACAAAATATATAAAAGGAAGGCTTAAATTTTTGAAAAAAGATGAATAAGTTACCTGAAATAGTCTCCCACCCCCCCCCTACCCACTTGTTCAGTATATTGATATTGAGAAAATTACTTCTTAGAATTTTCAGAATACTTCTAGGCCTGAATAAATGCTAAATATATATCTGATTACGAATACGAATAGTATTACCTCTATGCGTACACAATTGCAAAGAAGTAGAGATAAAAGAAAATACAACCCACCAATAGAATAGCTTCTTGGAGCTATTATTGAATCATGTAACTAATAGAAAGATGGTAAGTCCTGTCTATAGTTTACGGATCTCCCACGTAAAGTTATTCATCTTTTCCTCAACAAAGTATTCAGTGATGTTTCTTGTATGACTGATTTGGAATATTCAGGTAATTTATGTCCTGACGCAAAAGATTCCTTAGAAAACAAGAGCTCGTATTTCGTTGGAAATTCCGTTATCTTATCATCCTGCTCAATATTTCTGACTCGCGTGGAATAGGAAACTGTTAGCATTTCTTTTTTATGCGAGCTGTTAACGTATAATAGGGGTCTGCAACCTATGGCACGCGTGCCGCATGTGGCACGCGGTACAACTCTCTGTGGCACTCTGCACTACTCTACAAATTCGTCAATATTTGAGTCGTTGGAAGTTGATAAATTTGTGATGGACCTTCTTGAAAAACATCTTCAGAATTATGAACAAATCTTAAAGATAACTCTAAAGATAATTTTATAGCTATTTTGTAAATTATTGAATTATCTCCAGTCATTGCTGGAGAGATTGAATTGTTTGAAGAGAGAAAGCTGCATGTGTACTCTGCTTTCCGCTTTTGGTTTTACATACATAAGTAATAATTCTTTCTTGATATGAAGAACGTTTCGAGTCCACAACGAAATTCTTTAACAACTGAATGCTCAAAACCGTGTAAAATTGAAAGTTACAAATTATATCCCTGATTTTGCGGTGTGAAAGTAGAGCGGTGCAATTAAATTAAATTAGAGCTTAAATTAAAATTTATTAATTAACTCCTAAATAAAAACTTAAATTATCCTTTTATTTAACTAAAATGAAGGGAATTACTTATATTTTATGTTGTCTATTTCTTATTTATATTAAAATATGTTTAAAAATACATAACATATGTGCAATTTTAATTTTTTTTATTTTTATACTTTTTATGCTGTTTTTTATATTGAGAACGTTGAAAGGTAAGAATTAAAAAGGTACTAACATATAAATTTAAAAATGTGTTTTAATATAATTTCATTTTTTGCCATTAGTTCCAATATGTTATTTGTCATAATTTATGATTAATGCAATAGACAAAACCTATTTCTTT
Organism: Trichonephila clavata; assembly: GCA_019973975.1. NCBI lineage: Eukaryota > Metazoa > Arthropoda > Arachnida > Araneae > Nephilidae > Trichonephila > Trichonephila clavata. Next base: position 46,039 of record BMAO01027694.1, on the reverse strand, counting down.
AGAATCTCTTAAATTTTTTGTATTCAGAGGCTATTTATAAACACGTTGAAAGGTAAAAGCTTCTAGTTTCTTTTTCAAGTGATAGTAAAATAAAAGTAATGTAAAGAAATGAAAAAATGTATACCTTGCATTTATTCAAGTTCAAGTATTGCACATATCTTCAACTCCTATGATAATGAGATTATAAAAATTGTGAGAAGTTTTGGGCGGGACTTATAAGTACACTTCGCAATATAAGGCAACACGAGAGCTATTGAAGATGAACCTCATAAGTAACAATGGCGACACATTAAGTCTCAAGGCTGAGGGGTACTCAGCCTTTTTTTCTGCCGATTAGAATACATATGTTAGCTAACATATTTCACGTGAGTCGCAACATGAGGAGTAATGGAGAAGGGGCGAGGAAGAAATGATTTAAGACCAAGATAACATAAAAAATTTAATATATGGAAATTAATCAAAATATTAAAAGTTCTATTTTGCTTTTTTTTAATTATTATTTTTTATATTTAATATTTTTGTCACTGAATTTTTCTAAATTGGAAGCATTTAAGAATCACTCTTTTTCAATTTCTGCATCAATAAACGGTTTCATACGATTACCAACGATGTAACACATTTCATAGGGTGCCCTTGTTATCGCTGTGGTATTACCACTGACAAAACACTTTGTTGCTGTTGTAAAGATTATTCAAGAAAGCCTATTTATCATCTCTTGAGAGAGATCTTTGAGGAAAAGTGTCACTGAACGATTCCTGTTTATTGATATTTTTTAAATACACTTTCGTACAAATCAAACAATTACTGAACCATGCTTGTTTTTCACTACAAAATAGTCAACTTCCCAATCGTCTTGAAACAATCCATTTTCTTCGAATATTTTTCGCTTTCAAGATATAAAAGATAGTTAAAAATTGGTTCCACTCATAATACGGTTGCTACTCCACTGTTATCTATTATTACCAATCAGAAGGGAAAAAAATCAATTCGCACCCGTACGACATCGACAGCAAAAAGCAAAACTGATATATTAATTTTTTAACACAAAAATTTCCCACCAAATTTTCATAAATAAAGAAATTTCTTAGAGCAACGGGCCATGACCGGGCCACTTAAAAAGGCCCGGTGGGCCGCAGGTTTAGTACACCGCTGCCTTAACTGAAACCTTCTTTCCTAACTACCACACCACGGAGAGGACTTTGATCCTCTACAGACGTAGTGTGTATTAGCCCCTCTACACGATGGGTTTTCAATGGTACCAGGACTTGAACCCCCGACACGCCAGCCACTGGACCACAGCAGTCACATGAAAAAGTTCAAGTACTTACTTGTTATAAGGTCGACCAATTTTGTCAAACAAAAAGATGTTGCCAAACGCTTTCTGCATTATTATTGTTTTGGAACATGCGAGGAATAGGTGTTCTACTATTGACTATATATCGCGGCATTTGGCGATGTCTTTCTATTTAAAGAAATTGATCGACGGTATATGTAAGTATTAAAGTTTCCTATTTTTATTAACATTTATATGATTAAAATTATTAGTTCATGAAATCTCAGTTCCATATAAGATTTAAAAACACAAAGCACAATGTTTAAAACAATTTCAAATATTAAATAGTTTTATTTAAAGCAATAGTTTATTAAAACACACAACGACAGATTAAAGATTCGAAATCAAACTTATGACCGCGGTAGCATAATGTTCAAGGTAACGGACTCAAGGCTGGTATGTCATGAGTTCGAGGAGCCGAGTATCGCTGAAGACCCAACGTGTAAGGGGGAGATAGAACGCTTGTGTCGATGCTCAAACGGCTTCCCTTTGGTGTGGAAGTTAGGAGAGGATGGGGTATTAACTCAGGTATAATCCTTGTTACTTCACCATGGTTCAAGTTTGCGAGGTCCGTCACCAAAAGCCCTCGAGCAGCTGCATAGTACGACATTAATATTCGCTCACTCACTCGAAATTAAATTTTATTTATTTATTTTTTAATTTAAGCGAATTATTTTTTATTATGTTTTCACAATTATTGTGTAACTAGCTCAATTTTTTTCCATTAAAAATATTATTTAGCAATATTTTCCTGATAATAAAGTAGACGGTAATTGGAAGACAACTACAATCGAGTATACTTGAAGGTTAAAAAATAATTGTCCAACTTCAACTTTATGACTTTTTTGTCACTCTTTTTTAATGGGGGGAAATACGTTTGAGCAACATTGAGTTTTTGAATTTTTTTTTTCTTTGCACTTTTTAATCATGCTAACAGGACGAGTTGATTCAATATTTTTCGATACCCAAAATCCAAACTGAAATTAAGTGCTCTAACTTTTATTTAAACCAAAAATGTTTTCTAATAAAACAAAATGAAAAAAATTTATTTTGTTGTGCTGCATAATGAAGATAAATTCCCGACTAATAAAAATAATGATTTTATCGGAATTTTTTTCTTTCTTTTTTACGTGAAAAAAATATTGAATTTAATGGCATGAAAGCCATTGAAGCTTATGTGAACAACTCATCAAAAAAAGAATATTTTAACAATATGTTAAAAAATACTTGAAAGAACATTTAAAACACAAGACAATTATAAATTAATTTAATAGTACAATCCAGAGACCAAATCCAATCAACTTATAAACAATAACATTGAAGTACTTCCACAGCTTATCCCGAATACAGATATGCAATAAATAAATGAAATCTATTGAAAGCTAATCTTGTTTATTTCATGGAATATTTCCAAGTTATTTGGGATTTTGATATTACATGTAAGCTCGATATTATCGTATACTTTATATATATCTATCAGTTACTTATTATCTTTTCTCATGTGAAATGTACAGTAGTTTTATTACAATCAATCGTTTGATTAAATAAAAAATATGAATATTATTTTTCGATAACTGCATGGAGTAGTGAACTCTTTAATTCATTCAATGATTTGTAATAAGTTGTAATCTTTATTTGAAGTATCATATATATGTGCAGCTTAAAGTATCCGACTGGTTACCACAACTTTTTTTTAAAAAAAATAAAGATAAGGGGATTTTTTTTTATTGTTGTTGTTTTTAGATTTGTTTAGAACATTTTAAGAAAAATATGCCGAAATTAAGAAGAGAAAAAGAAATTATTATTACTAAAATAGGAAAAAATGGGTAAACATTGACAAAAAATAATATAAACGAGGTCCATTCTGTACCAAAGTTTTATGGACAAATTTTCAATTTTTCCAATTCTGATGTGTTGCTACGTTATTCATTTTTGAAATGACCTTCAGGATGAGAGATATTTTCATTTTCACAAAAACATTATCTCAATTATTATATGGAATTGCTTTAAAAAAACAAGGATTATATTCACATAAGGGACTGTAAATTTTATAATAAACCAGTGATTGATAAATCTGAACGTTAAAACGCTTCCACTATTATACAAACAAAAAAATTTCACACAGTTGATCATTTTCAAAACTTTTTTAACAATCGCTGTCCCCGTTTGAGCATTTTCAAAAAACACATTTCGAGTAAAACGCGTTTTATAAAGTACTAGCTGTAACCCGCCCGCTTCGCTGGGTATTTCATGATGTTTTATAAATTTCTACTGCTTATATATATGTATAAATTACTGATATATAAGTCCTAGCATTAAGAATTCGATTGAATTGAAAAATATGCTTATACTTGTAACTGTCGCCTGTTGATAAAAAAAAAGGGCAGAACTCATCTAATTTGTATTTTCTAAAAATCTCTAAAATTGAAGCTTAGAATGATGTTTGCTCTTTCGTAACTCAAAAACCAAGTGGATTCCCGCAAAAACAATTTTCGGTGGATCTCTACTCCGTAAATTGAACATGCAAGCCAAATTTCAAGTCTAAATCTAACAGAAAAAAGCAAAAGTTTTACTATAAATATCCCCGTAATCCCGTTGAGAGCCGTTTTCCAAAATTACCGCTCTTAGCGGATTTCAATTCAACAAAAGAAAAATGCAAACCAAATTTCATTATTATAGTCCTTGTAGCTCGAAAAAAGTAATTTTTTTTTGTCAATACGTCCCAGTAACCCCCCAGAACTCTTGATTTGCTTAAAATTTATTCTTAGTGGATCCCTATTCAACAAAAGAAACATGCTTAACAAATTTCAAGTATATGGGTCTAACAATTAAAAACAGGAATTTTCTTCTGGAACTCCTCTTGACCCCTCGCAAACATCTTTGGGGGTCAATTTTCATTTTACTCTTTGTTAGAGGAACTCTATTCCATGAAAGGAACATGCCTACCAATTTTCAAGCAGGATGATCAAGTAGTTTAAAAATGGAAATATTTATCGATTACGCCTCTTAATCTCCCGAAATTAAACTTAGTAGTTGATATTCGCGAAACCCATTTTGTAGCGGTTCTCTACTTTACGAAAGGAATCTGCTTATCAAATTTCAAGACTGTACGTCGAACAGTTTAAAAATGGGGATAATTGTCTATAACGCCACTTGAGCCCCCGCAACGCCACTTCTGGGTCTGTTTTCACAAAACCCATTTTGTAGGGGAATTGCACTCTATGAAAGGAATCTGCTTAGCAAAATTTGAAGACTGTGCGTCCAATTAATTAAAAATGCAAAAAAAATTATCAATAACGCCCCTTGAACCCCCGCAACACCACCTAGGGGTCGATTTTCACAAAACACATTTTGCAGTGTATTTCTATCCTATGAGAGGAATCTGCTAACCAAATTTCAAGACTGTGAGTCTAATAGTTTAAAAAAAGAAATAATTATTTATATCTGCCCTTAACCCCCAGCAACACCCCTTGGGGGTCAATTTTCTCCAAACCCGTTTTGTAGGGGTTATTTACTCCATGAAAGAAACATTCCTACCAATTTTCAAGCAGGTAGGTCAAATAGTTTAAAAACGAAAATATGTATCTCTTACGCCACTTATTCCCCTGCAACGCCACTTAGAGGTCTGTTTCCACAAAACCTTCTTATAGCTGATCTCTACTCTATGAAAGAAATCTCTTTATCAAATATAAAGACTGTGCGTCTAATAGTTTAAAAATGGAAATAATTATCTATAACGCCCCTTAAGTCCCCTCAACGCCACTTGGGGGCAATTTTCACGAAACCCATTTTTAGCGTATCTCTACCCTATGAGAGGAATCTGCTTACTAAGTTTCAAGACTGTACGTTTAATAACTTAAAAATAGGAATTTATAACGCCCCTTAAACCCCCCGCCCCCGCAACACCCCTTGGGGGTCAATTTTCCCAAAACCCATTTTGTAGCGGATATTTACTCCTGGAAAGAAACTTACCTACCAATTTTCAAGCAGGTAGGTGAAGTAGTTTAAAAACGGGTATATTTATCTATTACGCCCCTTAATCCCCCGCAACGCCACTTAGAAGTCTGTTTTCACAAAATCCGTTTTGTAACTGATCATTATTCTACGAAAGGAATCTATATATCAAATTTAAAGACAGTGCGTCAAATAGTTTAAAAATGGAAATAATTATCTATAACGCCCCCTAAGCCCCTGCAACGCCACTTGGGGGTCGATTTTCAGCAAACTCATTTTGTAGCGGATCTCTACTCTCTGAAAGGAATCCGCTTACCCAATTCCAAGATTGTACATCAAGTAGTTTAAACAGGGAAACAATTATTATTAAACCCCTTAACCCTTAAAGCCTGTAACGTCCCTTGCGTTTCGAATTTCGGAAAATCCTTTCTTAGCTGATGTCTACTCTATCAAAGGAACATGTCTACCAAATTTCAAGTCTGTAGGTTGAATAGTTCCAGAGATTTCGTGATTAGTCAGTCTGTCAGTGAGCCAGTGAGTGAGTCGCTTTTCTCCTTTATATATATAGATGACATTTTGCTTAAAGTAATGTCATCTGCTTTTACTAAAACACTTGTAGCTTTTGTTCTAGTGAACGGAAAATGAGAAACTTGGCATTTTCATAATGCTCATAAGATGGCCTTTTAAATAAAATCATAAACAATTTGTCACTTTTTGGCAAAATTCACTGTTTTAGGGTAGTCGGATACCTTGAAACAATAATAACAAAAGAAAAACGTCTTACCCAAAATAACTTTCAATTTAAATTTTCAAAATGTATTCAACACCTATTTTTTATTTTTAAAAAAGTAAAGCCTTCAAAAAAAAAAGCATTATCTTCATAAAAAAAAATGCAGTGTGGTATATTTTTTTACGTTTTTCGACAATTTGAAAGTTTACTTTAGTTTCATAATACTATTCTTAGGAACGAAAATGCAATCTTTCGGCTTTCCAATATAAGGAGAGAAAAAATGAGAAATGGAATTTGGTTATATACCAGTTCGATTATGTCAACACTAGATAGGCAAGTTGTTTGAAAATAAGAAGTCGTATAGCACTCCGAAAGAAGTAAAGTGTGAAGAGAAAAAAACGTGTTTTTGAAACTATATCGATTTTGGAGGGAAGCCATCATCTCTTTTTACGTTTTTTTCACATGTATGTACCGAACTGATCAAATTTTTTGAATTTTCATACTCTGCGTTTTTGTGATGAAAAGAAGCAAAGAAATTTGATACGGATATTGTTTTGAAGAAACTCAAGTTGTATATTTAAAATTGATCTTTTTTACTCTACCGTTTTCGATTTATTTGCGGTAATACTTTTTAAGTGTGTTTTATATATTGATATCTCAAAAAGAAACAATTTGAGAAATGAAACCGTGTTCATATGTCAAGTGAAAATATTTACAATCTTATTACAATTCCTTTTATTGTTGTTTTAAGTTTATCCAAAATGTCTGTACCATTTGTAACTAATTTCAGGGAGCTAAAACTATCTACTGCACATAGGGATGGCAATACCGGTATACCGTGATACCGAATACCGGTATTTCGAGCCATTTGTACAATTTTGTAATACCGGTATTCACTAGTTTAAATACCGGTTTTTCGGTATTTACTTAAAATTTTTAAAATTGTTTCCACTATATGTGTTCAGAGATCGTCAACCTAGCAAAATAGTATACGTTTTTGTTTTTATGTTATAGTGTTATTTATTGCACCATGATTAAAATGTATTATAAATGAAATAATTGTACATCCATTTCAAAAGGGGAAGATACTAAAAGTCTTTATTCCGCTCATTCCTTTGTTCTTATTTTTATTTTTCCTTACTGGATCTACAGTTCTAAGGCAACTCATTAAAACCATCAGCTGATTTTTTCATTGCGAGATACACCAGGGTCTTTGGCTATTAATCTGAACTTAAAGATATAGACATATAAATTATTTCTCTGACAAATAGAAATAAATACACTACTCCTAAGTTCTCGTCAAAAGAGAAATAACATATCCAAGCTCATCTACTTTTCAACCATTTGTAACTAATTTCAGGGAGCTACTATCTACTGCACATTATGAAATCTTTCATTTTCTAGGCTTTGAAACAAAATCTTTGTGTTAGTTTAAAAAGGGGAGAAGTGGTTTAGTTTTTCTCTTGAGTGTGTTATATTTACGCCGCACTATTAAGATGCGTGAGGGCTACTGGCGAGGGACCTCATAGTTTTGAACCACGGTCAGGTGACGAGGATGACACCTGAGCTGGCACATCCCTCTTTTAAATTCCACACCAACGAGAGGATGTTTGAGCCTCGACAGATTTAACGTGCTTAACTCACTTAATCTTTCTCTTATAGGAGGGATCCCAACCCTCGGTAGTGTAACGGTACGTGAATCAAATGGTACCACGCCGCCCAAGAAACATTAAATTATTTCTATTTTATTTACTGTGGTGCATTTCTCTCGGGTTTGTGCGACTAGATTCCGTGTTAAATTCATTTGTACTCATTTTGGGTGTAACTGTATTTTAATCTGAAGGCATGTTTAAATAGAAAGAAATTAAAATTATTAAATAAAAACAAAATATAAAATATAAACAATCAAAGTCCTACCTTCAGCGGGACGGGGTAAAATTATCAAAGTTGACCAACCCAAGGCGATGACAAAAAGGTTCGGAAACACTGTCTTAAACTGTATACCAGGACCAAGTGAGTGACTCGCAATATTCCAGAAAAAATTATGGAAATTTTATAAAACATGATTTTTTTGTGTGTGATTTAGAAAAGAAGGTTAAATTTTTTAGATAATCCCAGTTTTTCACTCCAAAAATTTAATTACTTTAAAAGTTATTTTTACTTATTACTTATTCTGATATCTATCTTGTATTACTTGATGTAAACAATGCTGAGGCAAGTTTTTTTCTGATTAAACCAGCATAAAACTTTTTTTTACGATTTTTGTCATTATCTGCTCCCAAAAAAAATGAAATCTAAAGAAAAATGGGTGATAAAATTCTCATTTGCTCCAACGTCTTAGCTTTAAAATAAAATAAAAATTCTATCTAAATTTATTTAACTTACATTATTTTAATAAAAAAATTTCAATGTGTTTCAGAACTGTGAATTGTTTAAATTTATGTCAGGTAATATGGAAAAATATCAAGAATTGTGCAAAAAAATAGAAATTTTTTTGGGTTTATATAAATATATTTATATTTCTGAATATTCTTCAATTTTTGTCTTCTGTCATCAGAAGATCAAACGAAATAAAAACAAAAATGAATAATAGCTACTATTAGTAATACATTCTTAATAGCTACAATTTGAGCAGTATTCCAATTTCGTTCTAAAATCACTTCTAAAAGGGGATTTAAGTCTCTCTTTCAAAACATTATGACTTTATAAAGAAATTATAAAAAGAAAGAAAATAAACAAAATAAATCCCTTAATATAATTAAACAAAAATCAATTCAATATAAATCGTGAATATGTATCAAAATTTGAAAAAAAGAAGAAAACAAAAAGATTTTTTCTCTTTTGCTTTCAGCTAGACAAAACATGCTTTCTTGATATTGTAAAAAAACACTTTTAACTGCAATGCTATTCATAAAATAAAATAAAATATATGTTATCATTTTTGTCACAGGATTACTATTGAAATTTTCGAAATTCGGAAAAAGGCTTCTGAAAGATCTCTTCTCAATTAGCAAAATACTATCCAAGAATCCCTTTGCATATACAGTCAATTCTCGCTAATTCAAACCTTCGATAATACGAACCTCTCGCTATTTCGAAGTATATGCTCAGTCCCTAGAAAAACTCTTGATATTTCAAACTAAAACAATACTTTTAAGTACACTCAATATTTCGAAGTAAAATCTATGGCTGGCCAGACTACAATACGCGATATTTCGAAGTTATCTTAAAAAACTCTTGACAATTCGAACACTTGCTATCTTGTATAGTCTTGTAGCAATGAGGTTGGAGCTTATAAGTTTTGAGTTGTGTTGTCTCTGCGTATCTCCTCTCTAACGTTGCCCATTTGATGATCATCTTTCTTCTACCTTTTCTTTATGTTTTCCGGTTCTTCAGGTGAAAAGAAACTTTTACTGCTTTCCTCCTTCATGTGGATAATAGACCAACCACACCTGTTGTCTGCCGTCCATATCTTTCGTTTAACACGTGGCCTTGCTTTACATGTGTTTAGATAGGATGGTCCACTATTGTGAAGAAGAGATGCGTAAGATTGTGTATTTTGCGTTGAACTGACACAACGATTTATGGCTCATCTGTGTAACTTATAGCATGTGGCACCAAATAGGGCATGGGCCAGACTGGACAGTGCCTTGAAGAACTAATGGTGTTGAGGACAGTGTCTGAGGGAACCATGTTCGAAACGATTTATTTCCAATGAGGAATGGAATAGACTAAGAGGGGCGTGAAGGAGTCCTGTTCGAGAGGTTAAGAAAGATGGAGTAGAAAAGGAGAACGATAAAAAAAACTGGTTGAATTTTTTGTTAGACTAATTAGACTAGAAGAGCCTATACCCAACTTCGATATTATTAACCCCGTAGCTGAGTGTAAAACTGTGAATACGCCTTGTGTTAATTTTAGATTCCAAATTTTCAATTAAAAGTTTCAAATTTAAATGTGTTAGAAAAAAATTTCTCTTCGTGTATTTTGGGAGTTTTTCTCTACCCTCTTGATAATTCGAAGTTTTTCATTGGTCCCTATCCAACTTTGATTATTGAGAGTCGACTGTATTTAAAACTGTTTCCTATATTTCTATTCGGCTTCTTGTCCATTATTAACTACAAAAACAAACAACTTGCGGGAAAAAATAAGGTTTCATTCTATAAGAAAAACATTATTTGGGTTCTTTGAAAATGTACCCAAAAACTTTTAATTTCTTACTTTTTGCACCATTAGTCATGGCAGCTCGAAAAGTAAAGTCAAGAATGTTTATATTTAATTTTGGTTAGGCACATAATTGTGGGTGATGGGTAACATTATACACATCTTTTATAGTGATGTTTTATGTTAAAATCTTTTAGAATTTTCACATATTTGTAAAAGGCAATTTAGATATACTTAGGTTAGCTTCTGCTGGTGTTATTAAAACTCAGCACAAATTTTATTTTATTTGTCCTTGTTAGATGTGTTTATTAATATTATTCGTGCTTCCTTCTGAAACAACTAAATTCCTGTACAAAAATATCAGATTATAATAATTAATTATTAACAATCTACTTCTTGTTCAGTTTATGAGAATTCTTCACTGATAATTTTAATATCGAAAATTTATAACATATTGTTCCGAACATGATTGTTCTATTAAATTTCTTAAAACATGTTTGTAATAAGTTTAATATTAGTTAGCATTAACTTATATTTTAATATTTATTTAAACTACTGGCCATTAAAACTGCTACACCAGGAAGAAATGGAGATAACAAAAGGATATTTATTGGACAAATATATTATACTGGAAATAACAAGTGATTCAATGTTCAAAAAATTTGGGTTCAAAGATCCTGAGATATCAGTACCCAGAACAAACACCTCTGGCAGTAATAACAGCACTTATACGACTGGGCAATGAGTCAAACAGAGATTGGATGCCATGTACTGATACAGATGACATTGCAGCTTCAACACGATGCCACAGATCCTCAACCGTAGTGACTGGCGTATGGTGACGAGCTAGTCACTAGGCAATCATGGACCAGATGTTTTCTATTGGTGAGAGATCTGGTGAATGTGCAGACCAGGGCAACAGCTGAACATTTTCCGTAACAAGGAAGGTCCGTACAATACCTGCAACATGCGGTCATGCATTATCCTGCTGAAACGTAGGGTTTCGAAGAGCTCGAATAAAGGGTAGAGCCACGGGTCGTAAGACACTAGAAATGGAACGCGCACTGTTTAAAGTGCCTTCAATGCGAACAAGAGGTGACTGAGACGTGTATCCAATAGCACCCCATATCATCACGCCAGGTGATGGGTCAGTAAGATGACGACGAATACACTCTGTCAATGTGCGTTCACCACGATGCCGCCAAACACGATGCTGTAAGCAGAACCTGGATTCATCTGAAAAAATGACGTCTCGCCACTCTTGAGTTCAGGTTCGTCATTGATCACACCATTTAAGACGCTCCTGTTTGTCATGCTGCATTAAGGGTAACCGCAGCCATGGCCTCCGAGCTGAGAGTCCCCGCTTCTTCAAACGTCGTCAATCTGTTCGTGCAGACACTTGTTGTCTTTCAAGCAACCCCAATTCTTGACTCAGCGCTCGTGACGTAGCTACACGATCCATTAAGACCATGCGGGTAGCATGCCTGTCTTCTCGGCTTCTTGTGATAGGAGGCTGTTGAGATCCAGCTCGCGTTCCGTATTACCGTCCTGGACCCATCGATTCCATATTCTTCTAACAGTCATTGGATCTCGACCGAAGCGAGCAGCAATACTGTGATACGATAAACCGCAATCACGGTACGATATAATTCAATCTTTATCAAAGTCTGAAATATGCTGGTACGCCTTTCTGCTACTTACACTAGGCATCACAGAAACTTTTCACCAGGCAACAACATTCAAATACAAATTGTGTAGGAGAAACCGGCTGAACAATTTCCACATTTAAACATATTGTAGGTGTCGCTTCTGGTGTCTGTTCTGTCTGAATGCGTTGGAAAACTTATCGTTTGTATATCATAGTACCCTGTTTAAATTTCACGTCTGTAGCATGTCGCCTTCTAGGTGTAGCAATTTTAATGGCTATTAATGTACTTTGCTTAGTCATAGATGTTACTATCAATTAATTTGGTGGGAGTTATGTGATTTTTTGCACTTTTTTAATGTTACAATTGCATTTTTTCATTTAAAAAGTTTATTTAAATTTAATATAGTACCTTAGTATTTTCTACGTACAACGAGCTGTTGATTTCATCAAAGAATATATTAATGAATAATTACTTCCTAAAATTCTATCCTTGATTTCCATTGTTTGGGCCCTTTGTAGTGCAGTAAGTAGTGTCAGGAAATCATAATATTTTTTTCTTCAGGGCAAACTACAGAGCTTCAGCTACCAGTTTTGTTTTAAAATCATGTAATGTTTTTATTAAAATTTTTACTTTAAATTACCTGGAAAATTATTTAAAATTACATAGGACAATAAAAAGCAATTTAAAAAAATATATTTTGAACAGTTTTTTTTGTTGTTGTAAGAACTGAAAATTTAAAACCTGTTGGCAAAAATTTCAGCCTGAAGATAAAAATTATCAAAATTGTTCAGAAAAATGAGAACTCTGAGAAATATTATGTTGAATGTAAAAACATGTTACATCTATATATATAAAGGAGAAAAGCGACTCACTCACTGACTGACTGACTAATCACGATATCTCTGGAACTATTCAACCTACATACTTGAAATTTGGTAGACATGTTCCTTTCATAGAGTAGACATCAGCTAAGAACGGAATTTCCGAAATACGAAACGCAAGGGGCGTTACGGGGGTTAAGGGGCGTTATAAATAATTGTTTCCATGTTTAAACTACTCAATGTACAATTTTGAAAATGGGTTAGCAGATTCCTTTCATACAGTAGAGATCCGCTACAAAATGAGTTTGGTGAAAATCGTCCCCCAAGTGGCGTTGCAGGGGCTTAGGGGCATTATAGAAAATTATTTTCATTTTTAAACTATTTGACGCACTGTCTTTAAATTTGATATAAATAGATTCCTTTCGTAGAATAATGATCAGTTACAAAACGAGTTTTGTGAAAACAGACTTCTAAGTGGCGTTGCGGGGGATTAAGGGGCGTAATAGATAAATATATCCGTTTTTAAACTACTTCACCTACCTGCTTGAAAATTGGTAGGTAAGTTTCTTTCATGGAGTAAATATCCGCTACAAAATGGGTTTTTAAAAAATTGACCCCCAAGGGGTGTTGCGGGGGTGGGGGGTTTAAGGGGCGTTATAAATTCCGATTTTTTAACTATTAGACGTACAGTCTTGAAACTTAGTAAGCAGATTCCTCTCATAGGGTAGAGATACGCTACAAAATGGGTTTCGTGAAAATTGCCCCCAAGTGGCGTTGCGGGACTTAAGGGGCGTTATAGATAACTATTTCCATTTTTAAACTATTAGACGCACAGTCTTTATATTTGATAAATAGATTTCTTTCATAGAGTAGAGATCAGCTATAAGAAGGTTTTGTGAAAACAGACCTCTAAGTGGCGTTGCGGGGATTAAGTGGCGTAATAGATAAATATTTTCGTTTTTAAACTACTTGACCTACCTGCTTGAAAATTGGTAGGAATGTTTCTTTCATGAGTACATATCCGTTACAAAACGGGTTTGGGGAAAATTGACCCTAAGGGGTGTTGCGGGGGGTTAAGGGCAGATATAAGTAATTATTTCTATTCTTAAACTATTAGACGCACAGTCTTGAAATTTGGTGAGCAGATTCCTCTTATAGGATATAGATACACTACAAAATGTGTTTTGTGAAAATAGACCCCTAGGTGGCGTTGCGGGGTTCAAGGGGTGCTATTGATAATTTTTTTTTGCATTTTTAATTTATTGGACGCACAAATTTTGCTAAGCAGATTCCTTTCATAGAGTGCAATTCCCCTACAAAATGGGTTTTGTGAAAACAGACACCGAAGTGGCGTTGCGGGGGCTCAAGTGGCTTTATAGATAATTATCCCCATTTTTAAACTATTAGACGTACAGTCTTGAAATTTGATAAGCAGATTCCTTTCGTAGTGAACCGCTACAAAATGTGTTTTGCGAATATCAACTACCAAGTTTAATTTCTGAAGATTAAGAGGCGTAATCGATAAATATTTCCTTTTTTAAACTATTTGATCATCCTGCTTGAAAATTGGTAGGCATGTTCCTTTCATGGAATATAATTCCTCTAACAAAGAGTAAAACGAAAATTGACCACCAAGGATGGTTGCGAGGGGTCAAGAGAAGTTACAGAAAAAAATTCCTGTTTTTAATTGTTAGACCCATATACTTGAAATTTTTAAGCATGTTTCTTTTGTTAATAGGGATGCACTAAGAATGTATTTTAAGTAAATCAAGTTCTGCGGAAGGGTGCAGGGGTTACTGGGACGTATTGACACAAAAAAAATCCTTTTTTCGAGCTACAAGGACTATAATAATGAAATTTGGTAATGAATTTTTGTTGAATTGAAATCCGCTAAGAGAGGTTATTTTGGAAAACGGCTCCCAACGGATTACGGGATATTGATAGTAAAACTTTTGTTTTTTCTGTTTGATTTAGACTTGAAATTTGGCTTGCATGTTCAATTTACGGAGTAGACATCTACCGCGAAATTGGTTTTGCGGGAATCCACTTGGTTTTTGGGTTACGAAAGAGCAAACATCATTCTATACTTCAATTTTAGAGATTTTTAGAAAATACAAATTAGATGAGTTCTGCCCTTTTTATTTATCAAGAGGTGACAGTTACAGGTCTAAGTATTTTTTCAATACAATCGAATTCTTAATGCTAGGACTTAGATATCAATAATTTATACATATATATAAGCAGTAAAATTTATAAAACATCATGAAATACCCAGCGAAGCGGGCGGGTAACAGCTAGTTAAATATATAAATTTTATTATGTGAAATATATAAAAGTAAATACATATACATATGTAATAACTAAAACTATATATATATATATATATATATATTGAGGTTCATCTTTAGGTAATTCTATTAACATTCTTCGACATAAGAGTTTGATTTTTTTTTCATGTTTCCAAATTCACACTCGCGAACAAAATAAACAAAAAAAACATTTTCAGTTTAAAGATTTTAATCTTATTTTATTTTTCAAGATATGTTTTTAATTGCAAAATTTCAACAAAAAAAGAGATTGAACAATTCTGGTGTATTATTGTAATTGGGGGGTTTTTTAACTACCAAATGAGTCTTTAAGGGGACATGGTACAATTTACACAAGAATTTTTAATTTAAGGATTTTCAAAAAATTTTCTGTTGCCTCCCATGTGTGTATACTATGTAAAACAGATTTTGTGTTCAAAATTTCATCAAAAGCTAGCCATTTACTTTTTTAAGGAAAACAAAATTTATGATTTTAAAATGCTACTCTTTCTACAAAAATTTACATACACGCATGATTTTTGAAGTACAAGTACGTCACACTATGTATAACAAAAGTTGGTATGGGTTTTGCGATAACTTGATCAGTATTTGTACAATACTTCTTTATATGAATACTTATTGAAAATTCATTTAAAAATGTATAAATTCTGGGTTACATTATTTTTTAAAAAATAAGTATTGTTTTGATTCAAAAATGCATACCAACTTTTGTTACATGTATGTACTTTTAGCAATAGGTAAAAAAATTCAGAGAATTAGGCACAATAGAAAAAAAGCCTTAGAATTTTAATTGAATACAGACTAGTTATTTTATCTTCTGAGATAAGTTTGTTTAAAGTTTCGATTTGCCATAGGGATGTGAATAAAAACGAACCTAAAAGCTATCATAATTTTGCGTTTTTTAAGTTTAGAGCATAGGTTCCCAACCTTTTTTGAACTGGCTCCCCCTTTTCTAATAAATATTTCGGTATCGCCCCCTTTTCTAGTGAATGTTTCTATACCGCCCCCTCCCACTCTAGAGAAATAAAAGTGTACATAATACATGGTGAAAAACATAGTTAAGTCTTAAGAAAATATCCTATTACTAAAAGAATATATTTTTTTAATTTCTTTTTTTTTCTAGTCCCAGTTTTTTTACTTGCGAATCTGAAATATCTATTGCCACAAATATACTTAAATGTGTAATATTATATCTTTTAGTCAGAGGTAGGATAGTATTGGAATTGAAACGCTACTGAATTCCTTCTTCATTTAAAAAAGTGGAACAAAAGATTTTTAGATAACCTGTTATAAAGACAGGCAGGGGTTTCGATGATACTACGTAATTCATGATAAACTATTGCTTTTAAAGTAAATTTAAATTGACAGTTTCAGCCTTTAAATAATCATGTTATTTCCTGGTTAACATATTTAATTATGTTTCTTGGATAATATACGTCATGAAATGCAGTGGACGAAACATGTTTCCTACTGCTCACAGATAAAGACAACACGTGCATTACAGAAATTAAAATGTACTATATCAATCAATTTAATGTACGTATGAATGTAATGTAATTATTTAAGTTTTTCATCCATTTCCCGAACTACCGAAATATGTGAATTTTCGTGCATCTGATATAGAAATGATTTAAATACATACAATCAACATAAGGTAAACATTATTCATGTTTACTTTTGTTAGTACATAATCAGCGTATTTTTTTAGTCTTTTTTGGTTAATCAGCCCAAGCCCCTCCGTGCCATCTCAATGCCCCCCTGAAAGCCTCAAACGCCCGCAAGGGGGCGTTATCGACCACGTTGTGAACCTATGGTTTAGAGCTTTCAAGTTTTGTGAGGTTATAGAAAAATATGTAAAGAATAATTTAGCTTTAAAAAATTAGATATGATTTTTAACCGATTATTGTCAATTGTGAATCGTACTGTGTGTCCCTTTAAAGTAAACATAAACTAATAGCTTTTAGATATATTTTCATTTATTTGTGTGGTGCAGAAAATTTGAGAGAGTGTTTATTAACTCTTAAGCAACGTCAAACTGTTGGCGACGGACCTCATAATCTTGATTCGCGGTCAAGTGATGATGACACTTGAACTGGCATCCAACTCTCCCAGTGGCTGCAGTAGCCTAGTGGTCAAGGTAACGGACTCGTGGCCGCTTGGCGTGTCATGAGTTCGAGCATGGCACAGATTTCTCTAGAGGTCACACTGACCCATATGCATTCTATGGAGGACCTTAATTTTATTCCGAATATGCGTAAACTTTAGTATCAAATTCAAAACGAAATCAATCGTGTTTTCGTTAAACAAAGACCTACCGTGTAGTAGAGCCATGCACGTTAAATCTGTCGAGAGCTCAGACTTCCTCCCGTTGGTGTGGTAGTTAGGAGAAGAATACAAGCTCAGGTGTAGTCCTCATCACTTGATGATTGTTCAAAATTACGAGGTCCGTCTTCAAAATCCCTCGAGTAGCTAAATAGTGCGACGTTAATATTCCTACACTAACTCACTCAACTCTCCTAACTTCTCAACCATACCAAGGTGAGGATTTGGAGATACGACAAATTTAATATGCATCAGTTTATCAACTAGTCTGATCTTCAATGGCATCAGGACTTGAACCTACGACTCGACAACGCTGATCACATGACTACCACAGTCACAAAAAATCTACGTTTATGCACTAAGAATCAATTAATTATAGAAATATTAAAATGCATGAGAGTGTGTTCCTGGAAATAAATGGATTTTCAACTGAACAAGTCGCAGAATTAAGCACCATAGAAATGTATGCACAAAAGAATTTTTTAAAAAATAATGAAACAAAATATAGAATGATAGCTATTACTATTAGCAAAACCATAAGAGAGCTTAAGGAAAAGATCTGATTAAAATGCGAAATGTGTTTTATAATTCCTTACGTCTTTAGAAATCCTTCTAATGATCGTCGCTTAAAAATTATTTTGAATAAAAAAAACTGACGGGGGATAAAGATTAACTTCGCTTCGAAAAAGATAAAATTACTCATTCGTAACAAATGAAATTAGAAATGTAAACTAAAAATAACTTTTCTAATTCTGATTGAGGACGAAAATAAGTTATTGGAAATTATATTTATCCGTTTGTGACGACAGCAGCAAGTTTCATTACACTTGATTATTAGTGAAATGGTTCCGAAATAGCTCGCACGCATGAAACTAATGTCATAACAAATATGACATTAACTTTGTGTGGGAAGACTGTATGAATATAATTTCTGGAAATTAAATGGAAATTTTCTAGATTATTCTAGAATTAAAATTTTAATTTTGAAACTAACAAGTAATATAAAAAATTTTAAGTCAATTCCTACTTTGAATAGATGAATAGAAAATATTTTATTAACGTTGAAAATTTGAACAACATATTGTTACGAATTTTGTATAAAATAATGCAAATAATTTGTATTTGGATGTGCAATGCCTTTATATTACTCTATGCTATATTTATTTCATGATAAAATTGTAATATTCACAAGCAACGCCATTACCCTTACGTTATAATGGCGATTCAATGGGAACTTGGCGAAATATTGGCGATAGAGCCAAGTTGGCATCCTTTTTGGCGACCAGTTTGTCGACATTGGAGACCATGTTGGCGAGTTCGGGACCCTCTGGATTCTTCTAGAAATTAGTAGAGAAATCCACTAATTTCACAATCTGTGGCGCGAGCGCATCTTTCCAGAAATTTCGGCCTCTACTATAAATAGGGAGAGATTCGCCGCAACGGTCAGTCTGGTTTCAGCCAGCGAGTAGTGAGTCTGATTTTAATCAACGAGTAGTGAGCACTGTTTTGATTAGCGATTAGAAGACTTGCCTTGAATTTGATAAGCTCGGCTGTGCTTGTGAATAGTCATTTAAGTACGTGCATTTTAGACACTGCTTATTGTGTCTGAGTGCTGTTGAAGGTGCGAAATCCCTCTGTTAATTATTCTGCGAATTTTGCTGTTGAATCCTGTATTTTCAAGGATTTATTTACGCCGATAAATACTCATCGCTCGCAAAGAACTGCCTTGTTATTTATGACTGCTTTTGCATAAAATCCTCGAACCCCGATGTACGTAACAATATATATAGTCAAAATTTCTCTACAAGAGAGAGATGAATAAATGTTAATCAAAACTGAAAAAAATTGAAATTGTAAGGTAACTAGACAATAGATTTTTGAAAGGATATATGAAAAAATCAAAATAATTGTGAGTTAAATACACTCATGGACAAAAAATTAGCTCACCAAAAAATAATTGCGGGATCGTAACGAAACTCGGCATGAAGGTACATATCGGCGAGATATGCAAATGATTAGAAATGAAGCATGATTGCCTCATTACGTATAGCCGGTAGAGGGCGTTTAACGTCGTTCTCCGTGGAGTATAAAACAAGTAACTAAACTTGCTTGAGTGTGCTGAATTGTTTAAAAAGGAAGCGCTGAGGTAGACATGCCATTATGCAGTTTTTGAAGACAATATGAGCAGCGGTAGCAGTTTGACAGGGGAAAAGTCATCGGCAGAATGGAAGCTGGGGGGTCAGCTAGGCGTATAGTTCGTCAATTAGGCCGCTCTGATTGTGTTGTAAGGAGGTGTTGGGACCAGTGGATCCGAGAGATGTCGTTTACACGAAGACCAGGCTCAGGACGCCCTCGACAGATCAGTCGTCGAGAAGACCGCCACATTGTAAGAAATGCACGCGTACAGCCAACTGCTTCATCGGCCGCCATCCAGGCACAGGTAGCACCTTCACTAAGGGCCTCTGTGTCTTCTGGAACCACACGAAAGCACCTGACTGAAAGACATTTGGGATCGCGGTACCCATTTCGTGTGCTGCCCTTGACGCCCACCCATCGAAGACCTCCGTTTGGAGTGGTGCCGCGCACGAGGTAACTGAACTGCAGCGGAATGGAACCAGGCCGTCTTTAGCGACGAATCCAGATTCAAACTCAGCAGTAAAGACAATCGTGTTCGTGTGTGGAGACCCCATGGTGAACCCCTCAATCTTGCCTTTGCTGTACAGCGACAAACCGCTCCCACAGCTGGTGTGATGGTATGGGGTGCCGTTGTCTACAATACACAGTCACCCCTAGTATTGATCCGTGGCACCCTGACAGTCCAGTGGAATGTCCATGACATCATGCAAACACATGTTTTGCCAATCATGCAACGGCTCCCAGAAGCCATTTTTCAACAAGACAATTCTCGGCCTCACACGGCAAGGGTGTTACAAGACTGTCTCCGCACTGTTACTAACCTTACATGGCCTGCCCGCTCCCCATATTTGTCTCCAATCGAGAATATCTGGGATCATTTGGAACGGCGAGTTAGGCATCCCACGAGTTTGAATGAACTAGAGGCAAGGTTACAGCAAATAGGGAAAGAAATGTCTAAAGGCATCATATATAACTTGTATGCCTCAATGCCCAACCATATGCATCGTGCATTCGTGCTAGAGGGAGTTCAAAAAGGTATTAAATCCTCCGATCTTTTGACTTTTTCTCTGAAATAAATGATTCTTTCTCTTTGATTTTCTAATCATTTTCTTATATCAAAGAAGTCATTACGTATGTAAAATTTCGTTTCATTTTGACGACTTCTTCTTGGGGCGCTAATTTTTGCTGCCTTAAGACAGCTTATATATGTTGGGTGTGCTGGGTTGGTTTACTAAAACACACTACTTGAGTAAGAGAATATCCGTTTATTTAGTGAAGATGAGGTATGACAGTTTCATGAATGAAATATCCACAAAGAAATGTACAGTTCCGTTTTCTAGAGTTGGAGAGAGTAAATTAATCTACAAACAGCACTCGCGTATGTCTATGGTATATCTGGTCGCCTACTCGCGATCAGACAATCAGCCGTTCGTCTCTCCTCGAGAGCCTTGGTTAGACGTCTCTCCTTCGCGAGAGTTTCCAGTTCATCTCTCTGTCTGTCTTTGTGATCTGCGGCTGCAGGGGGTATCAGTAAAGAAGGTGCTGCATTCTGGTGGAAAACTGAGGAATTACAATTCCCACACATATAATATATATATATATATATATAATATATACAGAGAGAGAGAGAACTAATAGAGTAGGAATTGAAAAAAGAGCATGATTTGCCTGCATTGTTGTTACAATGCACATCCATTATGGCTAGTTTGGTTGAAAAACCGGTTTTCGACGTCAACTTTTGTCATTGTTCTAACAGTTATATTGTTACAACAATGGAAAGAAAATCTAAATTGGCATCAAAAACCAGTATTTAATTTAATTTAATTAATTAACCATTAATTAATGAATTAATATTTAAAAAACTGTATTAACATCATGTGCCACCCACTACAAGTGTTAAAAAATTTATTTGAACTTGATTGGATGAATAGTATTTTATTAACGATTGAAAATTTGAAAAAATAAATATGGAGAGAGCTAATATAGTAGGAACTAAAAAAAAGTGTGTTATGTTAGGTCTCCTTTCATCCATCTTCTTTTCAACCGGTTTTCTATTTACCGTTGCCAATAGCCCTCATGTTGCTTTATAATGTGGACTTATAAGAAAATCAAATCAAGTTAAATCAAAAAGTCACCAGAATTTTTCCGAACACTTTATTTAATTCATTAATAGAATTTAATTTTTGAGATGAAGTGATAGAGTTCAATGCGAAGAGTGGGTGGACAATAAAACACATTATTTCATCTGGAGAGTTTTTAAATTGGGTCAGAGAGGTGGATGATGGAAATAAAAAATTTGCTCTTAAAAACAATCACCGACAAATTTGGAAAATATCCCTCTAAAGTAGAAACAATTATACAGGGTGTTGCTGAATACAACCAACGAGTTCAGAAGAGTGATAGTAGGTATTATGGGGACGACTAATCACCATAGAACATGCGGTCGGAAATTGCGTTTCATCGGAGCAATTCGCATTAACAGTTATAAAGGGTGTTATGTCGAGTGGAATGAAAAGGGTTCAATAAGAGGTAAGAAATACATGTATTAACGTAAAGCCTGTTTACAAAACAAACAATACATCAATACAAACAATATCTCGAAGTCAGAGATGCAAGCATCAGTGATTGTCACAGGAATTGTTCGAAGTTGCGACCGTGTAGGATAGCACAGCCAACACCGATGGACAAAGGATTTTGGATGGGTTCAAACTAATACGGTTGCGTTTCTGACGTCCATCTGTGATGCATTGTTTCCTGTTGTAAACAGGCTTGACGTCTAACAAATGCATATTTCTTAGCTCTTATTGCCCCTTTTTATTCCACTATATATTACACTCTTCATAAATGTTTTTGCGAATTACTCCGAACAGGGCCAGCTCTAGCAATTTTGCCGCCCCGGACAAAAATGAAAAATGCCGCCCCTCTCACTAAAGTAAGAAAAAAACAACTATTATTAAAAAAGATAAAAATTGGTCATAAATGCACACCTATAAAACTTGAATATTCCTTGCGAGAAAAAAGAGAGCTAACAGTTCATATATATATATATAATACGACGATGTTGTTGGAACGGATTCTTTATATGAGATTGATAAGGCAGTACGGTGATTGAATAAACTTGTTTATTATCCATCTTGAACACATAAGACATTTCAGGGGACTACACAATACACTCACACACACAAACACAATGCAGCCGGGTACATGTTGAAGCAAATACAGAAACGAAAAAGAGAGTCGGTCTCCAGGAATCTCGCTATTTATAGGCAGCTTAAATCACGTGATCTGTGTGGGTGGATGGATGTAGTTTAAAATCCTCTCGTTAGACGGCTGGTTAACTTATTACTAAAACGTTGGTCCTGAAGGAATGGACCAAAGGTAATTAAAAGTTATTAAGAACAATTAATGGGGATTATTACACACACACACACACACATATATATATATATATATTAAAAACTAAAACATAAAAAATTACCACTGGGTTTTTTTCTGACTTTTAATTCTGAAAACTTTCTGATCAATTTGTTCAGCTATTTCATGTTCGATAGCCAATGTAGCTAAGCCATTTAATCTATCTTTAAAATTTGTGAACTGTAAGAAATTTTATATTAATTTTTATTTTGAGAAACTAATATCTACACTTGCCAAACTTATTAGCAAAGAAAGTAAAATAAATGCAATAGCAAGATTTGGAGCAAATTCTAAAACAGAAATAAATTTTAAAACTTCAACTAGGCTTTTTTTTTTGAAGTTGACATTTTCTCATCTGCTCAATCAAGCGCGTTTACATCCAATGATTCTCCGTCGGTCACCATTAATTGTACAAAAATTGAAAACAATTACTGTCAGTACTCATTAAATTAAGTCTGCATTCCAAGGCAATAACTGCTTCGTCCAACGTACAAAAATAAAACTCTATCTTGAATTTTAATTTAGGATATTCCATCGGATCATCTTGTGCTTCATAATTAAAATTTACATTTTTCCGTCGAACTCTGTGACGTGGTTGCGTCACCTCAAAGTTAGCAGAGATATCAGTCTCGACGGCCAATTCTTTTACATCACAGTACATTTCATCAAAAGTCACATCCTTAAAAAAATCTTTACAATTTCTTGAGAGTTCCATAGTAGATGGCAGTTCGTAATATTTTGCTTGCAATAACTTGCTTATTGGATTTTAATGCAATTAAAGATTTTGTACCAAATAATGATGGCCATAGGAACTTGAATTGTTAAGTAGAATTTAATAATCCAGAGACCTCATCTCTTATAGAGTTGTCAATTTTAGCATTATTGTAAAAACTAAGCATCATAAAAACCTCCCAATTGATAACTTAAGGGTTTAATAGCCTCTATTCAGCCTTCCCAGCTATTTACACTGTGGCTTTAAAGTTTTATCCCCTTTATACATTTTAATAACATAGCCCAACGCAAAGTTGATGGGAAAAAATTTTTTCAACTATATTAAAAAAAGAACAGGTTTTTCTAAGGATGCTTTTGCCATGTCATTAACGACCAAATTTAAAGAGTGGCTACTACATGGCACATAGATTGATCTCGGATTTAACGTTCTTATTTTAAATTGAGCCCCTGATTTCTCGCCTTTCATATTCACTCCGTTATTGTAGGCCTGCCCCCGCATATCTAGTAAATTTAGCCCTAATTTTTTTTTAACTTTCTTAACTATTAAATTTGAAAGTTCTCTTCCAGTTAATCTTTCAACTGGAAAAAAACCAAAAAAAAAAAAAAAAAACTTCGTTAGAGTTGGATTTCTCAATACATGCATACCTTACCATAAATGTCATTTGTTCGATCTTGCTGGCATCAAGGGACGCAATCTAAAATTATAAAATAATATTTAGCTTGTTTAATTTTATGAACAATGTACAATTTAATATTCTCATATAAAAGAGAAATTATCTCGTTCTGAATATTTTTCCCTAGATAATGTACTTTAATTTCCTTTTCCATAACAAAAAAAAAGTATTTTTAAAATTTGGTCCAAATGCCACCCCAGACATGGGTCCGGTTTGTCCGGCCCTAGAGCCAACCCTGCTCCGAAGATAAGTGGTTTGCGACCCCATGTTCTATGACGATTTTTCATCCCCATGCTGCCTACTATCACCTCTCTGAACTTACCGGTCGAATTCGGCAACACTCTGCATTAACCTTCAGACCAGAGATACTCAACCTGTGGCCCATAGGACCTTTCTGAGTGGCCCTGTCATGGCCCGTGGCACAAACAAATTCAATTATTTAAGAAACATATATTCAAAATTTAGCGAGAAATTCTACCAATCAAGCAATCACGTATATCAATTTTGCAATCAATGTCGTGTGGTACAAATTGCAGAATAATTTTTTTCTTTTTTTTTTTGCAGTTGTGGCAATGATAATATATAGCAGTGGAATAATTATCACTTTATGGGTGATACTAATTTTTAATTAACCCTCGTGTCTTCCAAGCGAAAAACATCTAAGGAACATATGCTGTTTCAAGACGATTGGGATCTTGGCTATTTCGTAGAGAAAAACGAACATGGATCAACTACTTGTTTGATTTGTCGTGAAAATGTTATATTTATAAATATATGTATAATTTTGCTCATCACTATACCACGAAGCATAAATTTTTCAATGACTCTTTTTCTTGATGGTCTCTATGAAGACTAGGGTTTGCAATACCGGTATACCAGGATACCGATTGCCGGTATTTTGAGCCATTTGTACAGCGTTAAATACCGGTTTTTCGGTATTTACTAGAAATTTTTTAAATTGTTTCTTAAATGTTCAGGGATCGCCAACATAGCAAAATAGTATACGTTTTAGATTTTATGTCATATTGTTAATTATTGCACCATGATTAAAATATATTATAAATGAAATAATTTTACATCCATTTCAGAAGGTGAAAATATTAAACGTCTTTATTCCGCTCATTCCGTTGTTCTTACTTTTATTTTTCCTCGCTAGTTCTACAGTTCTAAGGCAACTCATCAAGTCCATCATCTAATTTTTTCATTGCCAGATATAACAAGATAAAAGACTATTAAAAATATAGTTCTCTGACAAAAAGAACTAAATACATTACTCCTAACAAAGTTCTCGTTAAAAGAGGAATAACATATCCAAGCTCATCTGCCTTCCTTCATCCATCGACTCCTGTTACTACAGACTCCCTAACGAGCGAAATTAATTAGACTAAATACAAAGTTGCCTTATATAATCAAGTGAATTTATGAAATATCTGAATCATTGAAATCTAAAAATGTCCTATGACAGCTTAGAGAGGTACTGCACTTGCACAGGATTCGTAGTTTGATATCTGAGTATCTGAGAAACCAAGGTTGTACTTGTGAAGCAAATGCGTAATATGTCGATATTTTCTAAATTGGTGTGTTTGTTATTCACATTTTATTTGCATATCATACTTTAGGGTTCAAAATATTTTTTTCAGATTCATTATATGTATACTCATAAATTATAACCCATAATAATGAATAAGAATGTGACTTTACAGAACATGAAAAATCAGTTGATAACACTTCGGTTTGGTTTCATTACCCATAACAGGATAAAAAAATACATAAAACCTATTTTTGTGAGTTGAGTTTGATAGAGTTAGTAATGTCTTAAAATAAAATCCAAAATTATAAATTTTGATAAGTTTTCCATCTTATAGCACCCTGTCCCTCATTAACACTAAAGTTGCGGCCCGCGTGAAATAGTTATCAAATGCATGTGGGCCGGCGGAAAATCGGGTTGAGTACTCCTGCCTTAGACCATTGCGAATGCGCTGAGTCTCTTCATCTCGACACCTGAGCTGGCACCCCTTCCCTCTGCTAACTTCCACACCAATGGGGGAGGGGACGTTTGAGCCTCGACATATTTAACGTGCATCGGCCGCCTCTGCACGGCGGGTCTTCAGCGGTACCAGGCTCGAACTCATGACTCGCCAGCCACGAGTCCATTATCTTGACCACTAAGCTATAGCGGCCGAATTTTTCATTGAATTCAGGAATTTAGACTCTTGAAAATATTCGATTAAGTAAGGAAATTGGCAATGCAATGTGTAATTTGTTGCTTGAGAATAAATGAAAAAGGGAAAAGATAATCCAAAAAAGCCGATATTATCTCTGTCCCCATTGCAATGTAAGATTTTTTATAACGCCATGCTTCAAAAAAATTAAGTGCATACATATATTCACACACAAAATCCTCAGCCGTGTTTGAAAAAGATGTACGAACATGAAATTTTTTTGTAAGTATGACGCAAATTCTCTTAAGATATATGAAACATTCTTCTAGCCAGAGTATATTTATAAAAAGAAAACATTTAGGATTTTTTTGTGTTCCCCAATTATGAAATTTTCAAACGATTTGGCTAAGAAATATTTTTTGAAGACTTCGTATAACTTTGCTTTTCGTGAATTCTTTTCACACAAAAAATTATATCAAATCTGAAATTCAGCAGTTTTTTCTGAAATTAGAAGAAATGGTTAATATTAAATGTCTATTTCATTCAATATATACCAAGTATAATTTATGAAATATATCTGATGATGGAATCTAGTTATATGTATAAATTTAACTATTAAATTATAACTATTATAAATCCAGAATTACCAGCATTATTAATTAATCTTCCAGTCTCAAAATGTATGCCAATTAAAGTGAACTTAGATCTGTAAATGAGTAAAGGGTGTAAAACAGATGATTGGAATATTCTGAAATTAATCCTTAAAATGCCGTATTGTTGAGTCTGACATCGAAATAAGTAAGACCTTAAAACTTAGCTCCTACAACAAAGTTTTACAATTTTTAATAGACTTTAATGAATATTCAAGATGACATAAAAAATGTTCCATTTTTTTACGTAACTAATTCATTAAAGTTTAATCTGAAAAATAAATCTAAAGCGACAGGTTTCAATTTAATTCGAATGAAGATGATGTGTATATTTGAACTCTTCATGCTATGCATATGTATCATTTACGTAATAAGCTTGTTTCTTTTGGATACAAAATTTATTCTACCATCATACACACACGAAGAAAAATACTTTTTTAAAACTGCGTAGACGGAGCGACGATTTTCTGAAAGTTTGCTCGACTACGGTAAATGTAATAAGACGAGTTAAAAAAATTAATATTCTTATTAGATTTTTTTTTTAAATTTAATTAAAATTATAATAATTTCCTATTAATTTCAACGCCCTGAAAGCCCTTTAACATAGCCAGCTGGATGGAGCAGTTGGTTTGTATCTGATTTTGTACGCCCAATTTATGGGTTTGACGGACTTAAGTCGATAGTTTTTCATGATGCAAAAAGTTGACAGCGTTCATGTCGTATGGTTGTGCGGCATGTTAAAGATCCTAGAGTGCCTGTTAGGTTTTGGTGTTCTCGGGGGAAAATACACAGAGCAATATCGCATCGCCAGAGCTCTGGGGAGGAAACTGAGCATCAAAATTAGATTGTGACAATTGGTATCCACTTACATGCCGCCACACTAAAAAGTAATACCAGCTCTCGGATTATGTACTACTGTAATGGTAGTTGCCAATCCAAAGCCCCATTTAAAGAAAGAAAATCCTCTAACATCTCATGGGAACATTAAGAAATTGTACAATGTAACGTGCATCAGATTTCATTATTCAGCGAAACAGGGATCAATTAGTCGCCTAATTCACCAGAGCAAACAAATTACCGTAATTTTTCAAGCAAAAAATTTAGGGGCACAGTACGATTCAATTGACAAAAATCGGTGAAAAAATCAAATTTAATTTTTTTAGCTTAAATTATTTTTTATAAACTTTTCTATAATCTGACAACATTTGAAAGCTCTAAACTTAAAAAACACAGAATTATGATAGCTTTTGCGTTCGTTTTTATTCACATCCCTATGGCAAATCTAAATATTAAACTGACCTATCTCGGAGCAAGATAAAATAACAAGTTTGTCTTCATTTAAAATGCTAAGGATTTTTTTTCTATTGTGTCCAATGCTGTGAATTTTTTTTACCTATTGCTAATAGTACATTTAACAAAAGTTGGTATGCAGTTTTGAATCAAAGTAATACTTTAAAAAAAATGGAACTCGGAGAATTTGTACATTTTTTAAGAAATTTTCAATACGCACTCATAAAAAGAAGTATTGTACGAATACCAATCATGTTATCGCAAAACTCCTACCAATTTTTCTTATGAATAATTTGACGTACTTATAAATTAAATTTCATGCCTGTATGTAAACCTTTGTAGAGGAGTAGCATTTTAAAATCACTTCACAAATTTTAAATATTTTCCTTTAAAAATTGAATGGCTGGCTTTTTATGAAATTTTGAGCACAAAATCTGTTTTACATAGTATACACACATAGGAGACAACCAAAAAAAATTTTAAAAACCCTAAATTAAAAATGTTTGCTTAAATCGTACCAGTCCCCTTAAATAAAACAAACAGATTTTATTAGTAATTACGAATAAATGTAACGATGCATATGGTTGTGTATGCTTAAAATTGCCGGTTATAAAATTATGGATGTTTAAAATTACCTGTTGGCTTAAAATTATAGGAAATGTCATTAAAATATTAATAAATTTTAATAGAAAATTATTTTTTGAAGTTAAAAATACAGTGTATTCTTGAACAATGTTTTTCCCTTTGTTTCCCTTGCTGAAATCTTTTTGATGGGTTAGATATATAAAATTTAATTTATATTAATTTAGAAAAAATGTACAAATAAAAATTACTTTTTTAATAATATGTTGTGCTTATGAATTTAAAATTTGTTTTATGTGGTTCGTATAAAGTATATTAAAATATCCTTCTTTATTTAACGAATTTTCCACTTAAAGAAATTTTTTTCGGGATTCAGTGAATTCGTTAAATAGAGCTGTAATTTTATCACAAATATTTTTATTGAATAAATTAGAGTTTTTTAAATTTTATAAAAAAAATCAAATTAAATATCAATACATGCTTCCACTGTTAGCGAAGAACTATTTTTATCAAGCTATTTGAATTATTCAGGTTTAAATGAATTAAAAGAAAAAAATCATTAAATTTCTTTCGCATTGCTGTAAATTGAATTTCATGTGCTATAGTCTACGCATTTACACGTGGAAGTAGAGTCTATCTAGAAAGGAATACAGTATGAATAAATTATAGTTTAAGAAAATTAAAAAATACCCTTTTATATTGAATCGAACTAAAAATTAAAAAAAAATTTAATATATAAGAATAAAATGATTAACGAGAAAATTAATGTCATTGGGGTAAATGCGTGGAGTGCTCTAAATAAATTGTTACAACTTCTTACTAGTTCTATTCCGAAATGCTGAGTTAGTGTAAAAATGTAGTGCAAAGCACCCCACGCTTTTACTACAATGACATTAACTTTCTCGTTAATCATTTTATTCTCATATTAAGAATTATTTTTTTACTTTTTAATTCGAATCAGTATAAAAGAGCGTTTTTTAGTTCTTTTAAACTATCATTTAATTTTCATTTTTTAGTTCTATTAACATAAAAGCGTGTTTTTTTAGTTTTTTAAACTATCATGTATTCATTGTTGAATTCATCCTTGAGTTTGATATTTGGAGCCGGAATTACGTGGTTGCTGGAATTAGTCTTGCTCTTCAATGGATAATTATTAACAGGTCTGAAGAATATTTGTTCTCTCAGTTTACGGGGCATCGGATGAGTCCCGTATCGTTATATTTCAAAGATTCCGTCTCTATAGATACAAGTCAAACTAATAAAAGTGTGTTAAGAAGAAATATTAAGCGTCAATCGTATTATCACTTTTTAAACGTATTGCTCTGATGTTAATTCGCATCATCCCTTCTAAACGTATTGCTTTATTAAAAAAAAAAAGATATTTAGCAGTTAGACCATAAATTATTTTTTCACATGCACGAGTTTCTTTTTTTTTAATTATTATTTCCATTTTCAGAAAAACTAGACAATTGTTTATATTATGGTAAGAAATTGCTGACGCACCCACACTCCCCTTTCTCACATAAAGAACACTTTTTTAGTTGTTTTATTTATATTACCCACAATTCTTTTAGGGCTGCACCTTAATCTTTTAGTCGCCAAATCTGAAAATGGTATGTGCAATAAGTCACCAAATCTGTAAGTGGTACATAGACTAGTCGCCAAATCTGGAAATCGTTATTCCTGATGATCCCGATCAGACAATGGAACAAAATTTTGAAATTATTGTATTGTCATCGGCCCTTGACAAGTGTGCAAAATTTCAGCATTAATCTGACCTTTTAAAGTGGGTAAAAATCGAGTTCAAAGATTCCGTTACATACAAGTGATATTTATAAAAGGGCGTTAAATAAATAAATTTTAATTTTAAAAACTAAAAAACACGCTTTTATAGTAAATCGAACTAAAATTTAAAAAATAATTCTTAATAAAGACTAAAATGATTAACGAGAAAATGAATGTCATCGTGGTAAAAGCGTGGGGTGCTCTATATTGATTGTTATAATTTCTTATTAGTTCTGTTCCGAAATACTGAGTTAGTGTAAAAATGTAGTACAAAGCACCCCACGCTTTTACCCCAATGACATCAATTATCTCGTTAATCATTTTATTCTTACATTAAGAACTATTTTTTTTTTACTTTTTAGTTCAATTCACTATAAAAGCGTGTATTTTAGTTTTTTTAAACTATAATTTATTTTTCATTTTTTAGTTCCATCTACAATAAAAGCGAGTTTTTTAGTTTTTTAAAATTATAATTTTTTGTTTCATTTTTTAGTTCGATCTACAGTAAAAGCGTTTTTTTTTTTTTAGTTTCTTAAACTATCATTTATTCATTGTTGAATTTAACTTTGTGAGCAACCCCTCTTCTAACTACCACACCACATCAACGGGAGAATGCTTTAGCTCTCAATAAATTTAACCTGCATCACTCCTCTATACGGCGTGTCTTTAGTGGTACTGGGCTCGAACTCATAGCATGCCTGCCATGATCCGATACCTTGACCACTTGGCTACCGCGGCCACAAACCTAAGCTAAGGAACGCACCAATTGATAAATATGGGAGCAATCGCGAAGTAGACGAGATAATAAATCGAATCACTTACAATTAGCACGTCCAGGTAATACACCTTCTTATATTTGAAGATAAGTTCTAAAATAATCCACAATCCAAACCGGCCGAATTCAATTTAACAGCTAATTGATTAAATTATCAATCTTAATATTAATCAAATAATTTACGAAGTGCGCTTTACTTTGTCTTACATTAATCTTCATTATATCCTTTAGCTTTTCTAACCTCTCTCTCTTTCTCGAACCCGAAAGTTGTGACGGATCTATACGGTCTTTTGATTAACCTCCTCTATTTTCTGTAAGATAATTTATTTATTTCAACCAATCTTCACCGAGAGCCAGGCGTGATTTATGCAATTAAGATATATTATATAAGTTCGGGTTCCGCGAGTTAAAGAAGTTAAGTAAAGTGAAGTAATAGAAGAGAGAAGTCAAGTGAATTAAAGATCGGGACGTCAGCACAAGTTGTTGACAATCGTAGATAGCGGTAACGTGTGGAGGTACGCGAAGGGAAGCGGATTGATGATTGTGAATATCCTTATTATACAGAGCGTGGATCCTTCACCCATTCTCCCAGCCAGTAAGAAGGCGTAATCATCACGAAGGAACAGCCGATGAAAAATATAAGGCCAGTGATTTTACTTAAGATATTGCGAATATTAGTACGTGGCGTAGCTGTACTTGTGCGCGTTTAAGCTTTTCTAGATCCAGTTGACGTTCTGAATATTCCGCTAGTAGTAATTCCCCTTTTCGTACTCCACTCTTATTTCTTTTTCTGAATTGAATTGTGTGTGATTAAACTTATGTGTTGATTAGAATCAATAAATCTATTTGATTTGCAATTATTTATCTTTTGATCATTTAAGTTCGCCTACACATCTCGCAGTATTTTCAGATAGACAGGGAGACAGCAGTGTAAGGGGTGGCTTCCAGTCACGACAAAGTTAATACTTAAGTACATGATGTAATTTACATATACCGCGTCTTCGTCTTCGGGAGGAAATTTTCAATTAAATAATATTTAAAGAAAGTTATTTTCCAAGTTAGGAAAAACGTGGATATGCCCGTTACAAGTTTTTTCTAATGAAATCAGTACTGCTCAAGTCACCGTCTCCCTTTTTAACATTGCCTTTTATAAATTTAGTGCTTTAACCATGAAAGTTACCGTTTTATTTTATTATTTCTTTTTTTCAAAACAAACGATTGATAGGACAACTAGAAGTAGTCGTAAAAAAATATATGTTCGTATCATCCATCCAACAAGTGCTTTAATCTCGTTCAAAATATTGTTAATAGTCTCATTGATAAACTGTTCTCTTTTTATTCCCTGTCATGATTTTGCGTCAGGAATCCTTAAAATAGGAACTTATAGTTCTATGGAAGCTTAAATCAACAATTTAGAACATGAAGCTGGAGTGGATAAAAGATATATTTCGTGTGGATATTATCGATTTAACGTTCGTAGTGTCATTCTCGTTTAGAAAGCACTTCAGTTGAGTCGTATGATCTGTTAAAGAATGCAAGATTACTTCACGTGTTTTGAACGTGGAATATTAGAGCAAACTCTTATATGAGTACATCATCTAAAATGGATAAAATGTGCATCATGCCTTCACGGCCGTCACGTGTCTTCTATAGTCATAAAACGTATTAGAAATATATTATGATATATTAAGAAGGGTAAAAAATGAGCTACCAGCATAAATGCTCGGCAGTTTTGTATCAGATTGAATTTATTTTTCAAAAGCAAAATCTTAAACAAGCACCAACACAAGTCTTAAATCTTCTCAAAGTATATTAGAAGCGTACATGCAAACTGCTTTGAGAACACTAATGGATTAAGTTGCTTCATATTTTGAAGTTTTTATAGAAAAGGGACATATTTTCACATCGGAGAACGAGAGAAAACAGGGCTGTTTAATAGTCAAATTTAGTTAAATCGCAATAAATGCTCAATATGAATGGTACATTTGACTTAAGTATTGAATTTTTAGCCTAGATATAATAATGAATTAAAGAACTGGTGATTCTAAATAATAAAGTAACTAACACAGAAATTTACATAGAATTATTTTTCCAATAAAGAACTAATTGAAGTAAAATGTACATAATGTTAAATTAGCTTAAATGCTCTTTGTCAAGAAAATAGATTTATGCAAAAATTTGAAATTGCACATCGGCTTTTTTATTTATTTATTTTTTACATGTACATTAATATAATATGAAAATATATATGATCCAGATTTTCTTTTTGCTTTATTTTAAACTTTTGTTTTATTTTGGCAAATTGTAAATCCTATCTTATCATTCAATAATCAGCATTTTTTTAAGTATTTAATTTGTTTTTAAAATTTAGTACATTTATTTTTTGAGAAATCATTTCCTATAAATGTTGAATCATTACTTTTGAAATATTTAAATCTGCCGATCATCGAACTGACGTTGATACGGTATAATGGTTTGGTCGATTTTGTCATATAATCATGATATAAAATTACAAAGTTAAATGTCAAACACACCTTTAAACGATCTGTACTGGACATAAATTTTCAATAGACTAAATTCCTGTGACGTCATAATCACATGATAATTTTAAACCACGTGTTTTTAGCCCATCAAGTTCAAAAACACATGAGACGTCATAGTCACGATAAATGCAACTATCTATTTTCAGCAAATCAGTTCATGCATTTCGTTGTTGCCAAATTACGCTTTTTACAGAAACTTTTTTTTAAAAAACTAACATTTGTCACTTTATTCAAAAGTACATGTATAAAACAAGACTTTTTTTCTTTAATTTTAAAATCTTTTTGCAGAAATGTCTTCTTATAACTCTTGAACACCTTTACCCAAATATGCAATTTGAAATTTTACCTAAGTTTTACAAATATAATAAAAAGTACGAGCTATATATAGTTTATTGTCCGTTTTGAATTCAATGTAGAACACGTGTTTATATTATCATGTGACCGTCATGAATTTAGTCCATTAGAGTCACTAAAACATAAATTAAATAATTGATTGAAAAAAATTCATTACCTAAAAAGTTTCAAAAAAACATTTCATAAAAAACAAATGATAAATAAAAGAAAACTTTTAAAGAAAGTACAAATAAAAAAACCTGATTTTGTTCTAAAAGGCAAAGAAAATGTGAATTTCTTTTGCCTTTTTAAGGTGGGTTATAATAAAGTATCTTGAGAATGCATTTAAGAAATAGACATGTTTAAACTGAATGTAAGTTTGTCCAACGTTGTTTAAAAATATAAGTGAGTTTATTATTTCGATCTTTCTAAATCAATTAAATAAAACAAAATTGTAATTAATTGTGTAGAATTTAATTATCGCAGTTTGGAAAAAATTGAAAAGAGCTTTTCTTTATATTATTTAGGAATTAAAATTAGTTTTTCTATCCATATAATTCAGCATTTTATTAATATTATTAATTAAACAACTGCTACAAGTTAACGTTAAAAAATGCTTTACCAAATAAGAAATTATCTGAAAATATACTTATCTTTATTTTTAAATATCCAAAGCATAATAATCAATTCTTTATTGCTTGTATTTTTATGGTTTTGTTGCCAAAAAATTACTAAAAAAAAAAAAAAAATAGACCAGTTTTCTTTTATGTTGAATGAAAAATGTTCTTTTACTTACAATAAGGCCTTTTTTGCATGTTTAAACACAATAGGTAATTTAAATAATTTAACTTAACAATAATTTTTTGTATTAACTCTAATAAGATACATTTGAATATATTTTTTATCCAAGTTTATTTTTAAAAAAATGTAAATATTTTTAAAAAATTCTATTTATTTCATCTCCAATTTTTTCCCTTTCTTTTTGCTTTGAATTTAAATTATCGTTTGGGAATTATCTTTATATGACATGAATAAATTATCCAAATAAAAACATAAAAACAAAAGACCGTTTTAACTCTCAAAGAAAAACAATTTATTTATTATCGAAATACATTTAATGTTTATTTAACTCAAAAACCAATTTTATTTACTTAATTATTTAACATCTAATATAAAGATTTAAACTACCAATTTCTTCAAAGCATTAATGCACGCTCGTTTATAAAAACGTCTATTGATTTAGAAAAGATTGTGAGACATATGATTCCCAGTATTAAAAGCATTTTTAAAGTTTTCATCTCGTAGAAAATCGTAAGCCATTAGTAACAAATAGAGGAACAAACATATATTGGATACTCTATTAAGATGTAATCAAGTTGAGTGGCAATTTTGTAATGAACTCGAAATAAAAAACTCAATTGAAAGAATCAATTAGAAAGAGAAATAGAAAGAAAAAAAAGATTTGTGCTACAAATCGACATTTTGAGTTTTTTTTACTTTCAATTTGCGCATATTGTATTACACAATTATTTAAACAGTCAAACATTTTTACTTCGAAGAGATTTTAAACCAAACAATTCCTAGTAAAAAGTACTCGTATCGAATTTCACATCGCTGCAAAGAAAATTACAATTGACAACAAATAAATAACAAAACACAGTCGATAATACTGCATTAAAATAGTTAAGTAGAATAGCAACTTTCGTAATTAACTTTAAATGAAGATTCATTCTATGTAGTGAATGAAAAGAAGAATCTTGTTACTGATTTGATCGGAGAATTCATTTTTTTTAGTTTGAATTGGAAATAATAGCCATTGTGTGTGTGTGTGTGTGTGTGTGTGTGTGTGTGTGTGTGTGTGTGTGTGTGTGTGTGTGTGTGTGTGTGTGTGTGTGCGTGTGGTGGTGGTGTGCGTGCGTGGTGTGCGTGCGTGCGTGTGCGTGCGTGTGCGTGCGTGTGTCAGAAACTATAAACACATCATACTGAGGATTATTTTTAGAGGCTAGCCAATATTTCTTGCTGTTTATAGTGCTGAATGAAAACTAGGAAACCATACTGGATAGTTCTAAATCCATTATTAGCTATCGAATATCGGACGATACCTAAAATGCACAAATGCACAAAATGTAGCACAAATCAACTATTAATCAACAAGTTATAGCTAGTTTCAGTGATTTATTTAGTGTGTGTGTAATAATTGTACACAATGCAAGGTCTTTTTAATTAAATGAAGGAAGAAAGTATAAGTATCTAATCATCAATCAAAAAATAAGTGGACCCGGAAGCACAAAGATGGACAAGGAAAGCAAAAGTTTAAATGCTAACGAAAAATATTTAACAAAGATCTATAACTAATTTAAGATAATTAATTGATTCAGAATGTGAGAAACCTATAGACACGGCGCATTTTTAAATTTTTAAACACTTTTTAATGACAAGAATAACAGCTGAAAAGTTACCGATATACTCTCTTCTTTTATACCACATGTTAACGTAAGAATTTTACTACCCGACAGACGTAATTTAATGTGCATCAACCCTCACGGTTTCCGGAAGCATGAAAAAAAATCAATTGGAATGATGGAGGTTATTGCTCGGTTAATTCTATTATTAATCAAATACATAATGTAACAGATAAGGTGTAACTGATTATACGTTTCCATGGCAACAGTTTTTTTAATTCGGTATATCTGACTTAAAAATTACATCGCAGTGTTGCCTTTCGGGCTGTTAGTAACAGTTCAATGGTTTGATTAGTAGGGTAAAAGTAGAAATACAAATATAAAACTCAATAACACTAAAAATATACGAAAAGAGAGATACAATCCATAGCAGTCTCACACGGCTCTCAAAGTTTTGTGAAAAGTCATGGTATGAACGAAGTTTAGATTCCATATAATCTGATCATATCATACATTCACAAGATGTTTACACATCTTTATATCGTAAAAAATAAACAACTAGAGAATTTGACAAAAAAAATTAAAATATAATGCAATAGTTATAACTAGAAATTCATTCTTTACACCCTGTTGGAGTTAGTCGTAAGTGGACCCTGTATCAAAATTCTTTAGAAGCTCTTTTTTGGGACCCTTTGAAATTTACGGTTAACATTACGACACACGTTGGGGCCCCCTGTAGTATGGGGACCCTGTATCATCTATACGGCTGATACGACGGTAGCTAAGCCCCCGTCTTCACATTTAAAAACTGAGGATCTGCTTTTATGTTAGAAACATCATTTTTCCAATTTGACTTGATGAAATTGTATAAATCTGACGAAATAAGTCAGATAAACGTTTATGTAAGTATATATAAAAAGACATTTCCTGTGTGTTTAAGGAGATAAAGTTTAATCTATACACAGTGCGGCAAATAAGTTTTAAGACTCGTCCCAGATCGCAGCCTGTAATTGCACAATGAGTGCAAATATGCATGGGTCATAATGTCCACGGTTTACTTACACACTGCCAACAAGTTGTGCGCATTTTGCATAGAAGGTAAGAGAAGACAAGCGTATTGCAAAAGTAAATTTTTTTCATGTTGATTTTTTAAGATGGATTAAAGAGCTGCGATTAAATTTAACGCAAAACTTGGTAAATGTGCTTCGGAAACATACCAACTCATGAAACAACAGTGACTATTGTTTAAGTAGATCAAATGTTTTGTGTGGTACAAACGTTATTTGGATGGAAGAGATAAGGTAGAAGAAGCCAGACCGCAAGCCAAAAAAACAAAGGAAAATTCCATCCAAAATCAAAACAATGCTTAATACATTCTTCAATGCTAGGGGTATTATCCACAAAGAATTCGTTCCAACTGGATAAACAATTACAGGTCAGTACTACTTAGCTGTTTTAAAGCATTTGATGGCCAGAATTCGCCGCATTCATCCAGAATATTAGACTGAAAGCAGTTGGTGTTTGTTACACGACAATGCACTCAGTCACCACCCCACCCCCTTTGTTGTTCGTTGATTTTTGGCAAAAAAAAATTTCACTGTGTTGAACCATCCACCGTATTCACCTGATTTAGTATTTGTGACTACTCCTTATTCCCAAAATTTAAAATGAAATTAAAAGAGTGTTATTTTGAGGATATTTCGACCTTACAAGTAGCTTCGACGCATGCTTTGCAGGTCATTCCACAAAGTGATTTACAGCAGGCATTCTATTCCTCAATAAATCGCTGTAACAAGTGCATTAAAGGCGGAGGGTCCTATTTTGAATAAAAAACCAAAACAGGAATTAGTTTCTCGTTTCCATTTCTTTTTACGAACACAGTCTTAAAACTTATTTGCCGCACTGTGTATTTAAAAGAAAACCTGATCCGTTCGCGTGCCATTTATCTTGTTTTATGAGGTAGGATTCACACACAAAAGTTCCCGGATTGAGCCGTGAAAATTTTTTGCAGTAGATAGACTACGATAGTGTTTCTGTGTTACCTAGTTCTTCCTCATTTCTAAAAGGTATTTTTCCTAAATCAGGTGGTAGGTGTCTCGCCACGGAGTCGTATTTTGTAAGAGGATGTATTTAGTAACCGGCGTTGAACGAAATGACGTTTGTAGAGCAGAGAAAGAATATCAAATTTTGTACAGGGCTACCAAGACTGATGAAACATATTACAGCAGGGATACAATATCGCAAATGCAAGCTTTTGAATGGCATCGTAGTTTCATGGAAGATAGGGAGTTTTGAAGACGCAGAACGCTCTGAATGCCCGCAGACTTCTCACGCCACTGAAAACTTTGAAAAGGTTTCTGCGGCGGTACGTGAGAACAGGCTTCAAACAACGACGGGGTGAAAACGAAAACAACTGTTTTGCCACATTCTCCTTACTCCCCTAATATAGTCTCCTGCAACTTCAGAATATTTGCAGAACTGGAATGTAGTTTTCAGGGTCTTCGGTTCCAATCTGCAGTTGAAATTAAAAGTGCATCGCATTTAGTTGAAATTAAAAGTGCAGGCTGAATTAAAGGACATAGCTAAAACTGGATTCCAGAAATGTTTCGAGGACCTTTACAAGCGATGAATAAGTGTGTTGTTACTCAAGGTATTATTTCAAAGAAGGATGTGTTTCAGCTATTTAATTTGTTATATTTTTAAAGTTATAGAAACAGTCCAGGAACTTTTGAATTCTACCTTATACTATTTCATTTGCACAATTACATTTTTAGAAATACAGTATCTCCAGAACTTTGTTGTTGTTGTTGTCGAGTCCTTCCCGCAGGGAAGGAATGAAAGTTGCCATTGCCTGTGAAACAGGTTGGACTTCTTAACGATAGATGGCGACACCTCCTATCTCCACCTCCACAATTTTGCCATGGAACTGAAGGGGAGGGAAACATTCTCCAGCCCCCTGCACTCGTGGTTTCTGCTGTGACCGCCCACAAGACTTTCGGACCCACTGATTTAACGAGCACGTACTCCGTCTATACTCGGTGGTATTTAGTGGCATCGGGCATCGAACCCAGGCGCTCAGGTCTGGAGTCCGATACTCTAACCACTAGGCTACCCATGGCCCCAGAACTTTGTTAATGTATTGATTTGCTTCTAACAAAAAATTCTTTTTTTAAAAAAAGGAAATTTTACTTCAGATATCAGTTTTAATTTTAAAAAACTCTTGTTCAAGCAATATGATTTTGCAGAGAAATTTGCAAAGCTACAATTACTACTCCAACTAAGTTTTCTAATAGTTATTTTCGTGTATTATTATTTGCTTACAAGTTTAAAATATGTGATTTTCTTGTAAGGATTATTTTGTTTCATTCTTTCAAAAAAAATGATCGATTAAATATTCATAAACTCTATTTTTTCAGCGTTTTCTAAGAGAAAACACTAAAAAATCCTCTAAACTCTCAAACCCGCTCGTCCAAGACATAAAAATCGATTTGTTTTCTTATGGGTAAAAGCAACGCTTTTCTTTTTTCCCTCTTTCATTGAAAAGTGTCGACGCAAGCCTGTTTTTCCTAATTGGATGCGAAGTCTGGTCCAAAAGTGTCCACGACGTACTCTGACTGATGGTCAGTGTTTGTCCATTCATTTAGAAAGATTTTTATGTTCCTGACCAGTGCAGTTGAAAGGGCTTTGCTTTTCCTTTCTTTCTTTTTTTACTGAAAGTTGTTTAGTAGCGAAGAAAAAGTTACATTTTATATCCTTTACTCGCGTTTTTTCTTTTATTTATTTTTTGTTCAGTTTTTTTTTCGAGTGATGAGCAAATATCGTACTTTTTTGTACATTTATGCCCGCATGTAACATGCACTGAATTATGAATGTTCCCATTCTTATGAATTGAATAAATTTCAGATATAAACTTTTAAGAAATAGATTCAATTTACGCATTTTATTATTCACTTAAAATTTGATACCTGATAGACTTGGAGAATGTGTGTGTGAATATTACTTTACATTTCTTGTAAAAATTTGTACCTTTTGACGTTTTTCCACATTCAATAAATTAAATATTGCTATTTAATCCATATAAAAATTTTAAAAAACCAAATAAATTCATCTTTTAATCATAATTTATTAATCTTTCATACAAGCTTTTTGGATATACAAATAAATTATAACTTTTTTAGGTACGCTGCTTGGATTAGAACCGTCCTTTCAATTAGTTACAGGAAACATGTAATATCAAAAATATTAAGTGTTCCTGCTTAGGTCAACAAAGAAAATTGCGTTTTGTAGTTATTTTTATTAAATAATTATAATCAATATAAATATGTATATACATATGACAGAATCACAACATTAAGTGGCAAAACACCTTTTTAACCACATTAAATTGTAATTACATTTCTTAAAAAAAAGTCGAATACAAGAGGTTCGATTTTATCTTATAACCAGTGTAAAAGGAATGTTGACGTATGACTGGCATATGATTTTATTCGGGTTAAGTTAAATCTTCATCACAAATTTAGCAAAGGCTGTTTTATTTGGTGGTGCTGTCATCTAGAGGAATAATATCGACTGAAATACATATCTTAAACTCTAATTAAATAATAAATTTAATTAATGAGTTAATACTTGAAAACACTGTAATAACGTCAAATGTTCTCCACTAAAAGTTTCAAAAATGTATGTGAACTTGAGTGGATGAATAAAAAGTATTTTATTACGATTGAAAATTTAAACAAGATATATATAAAAAGAGAGAGAGTGTGAACAAAAAGTAGGAATTGAAAAAGAAAAGCATTTTCTCGCGAAAAAAAGGGTTTTTTTTTTTATTTTTAGTTTCTATTCCATTTTATAATTAATTTTATCACATATAACAAAATATAAAAATAGAATTCGTGATCTGATATTTTTAGTCGGTAATAACTCAGCTAGAAGGTGTATTCCAAAAGACATAAGCACTGTTGGTCCTTTTTAGTTTAAATATTAGTAAAATTGCATTACAAACACGAGATCACTTTTTAAGCGAGAACTAGACCAACTATCACTCTCTGTAAAAAAAAGGTTATCAGAGTCAAGAATATCAACATTAGAACTATTGCCAATCTGGCAACAACCAAAAAAAGTTATCAAAGAAAACTTTTTTTTATGTTAACAAGGTTAACACAAATTTAAAAAATTAACTGTAATATAATATTTAGAACTATTAAAAATATTCAGAAAATAACTTGTACTTAGCTAAATTGTACTTATTTTAAATAAGTACAATTTTTATTTATATCTTAATTCATTACAACTTTATCCCTTATTTCTCTTTTCCTGAAGCATTTTTTCTTCTATTTGTTCCTCTTTTTACTTTTTCTTTATTTACAGTAACTACTGTAAAATCACAGAGGTATATTTTTATAGATTAACTAACTAAACATTTTAATTAAAAATCTAATTTAACTATAATTCTTTCTGAAATAATATTTTTCCTCTCATAAAAAGTTTTTAGGTTCCTTGCTCATAGTTTAACTGCGTTGCTTTTGCCTAAATTCCTTGAGAAAATCTAAATAATTATGTATAAAAATTTCACTAAGTTTTATAATAAAATATATTATAACTAAATACATGCAATCGTTATAACCTATTCATTCAACAATATTAATTTTATAACTGAACTCATATAATCCAAAAACGCTCGAGCACGCATTTACTATTTCAGTAAACATTTTTTTAAATTTTAATCGGCTGGGATTTATATTTTACCATTGTGCACACCTAGTACATTCCCCGGAAGCTAGTATCTTTTTTTAGTTTGGCACCATATAGGCGGATACCAGTCGCGCAGGTAATTTTGACACCCAGTGTCCTACCAAGGGGGAGGCGCCTGAGCTCTGACTACGCAAACTTGTACTAGGATTTAATTTTGCCGAGAGCACCCAAGGCACTCTAGGGACCTTTTACATACCGTATAATCATACGTCATGACCACTCTCGATGTTCTGCATCACGAAAATCCACCAACTTTGGCAGGGGTTGAACCCGCAACCATAGGTGCAAAAGTCCAGCGACAAACCAACCACGCCACCCAACCGGCAAACAGGGTAAACAGTCAGTAAACATTCTTCAGTTATACATAATATTTAAATAAATATATGAAATGTAATTAATTAAACTAAACACATCTTATATTTGGGGCAAGAACCCTTTTCATTATATCATCAATCATCAATCTTATAATCTCACTCTCTCATTAGGGTTTGTAGCAATAAATTGGACACCAACTTTGAGGCATTCAACCTTAATATTTTATCACAGATATTAGTCAAAAATTTTGAAATCTATATGTATAAAAATGGATGTTTGTATATATGTGTGTGACCTCGCTTCACTCCAACACCGTTCGACCGATCACTATGAAACTTGTCTCCTATATGTATTCCTCTTTGTTGCAGCTCCTCACCAGGTGGCACTACACCGTATCAACTTCTGCACCGTTCAATGAATCGCCAAGTTGCCAACATGGTCGCCGAAAATGATGTCCTTTTGGATCTATCGCCAACGTTTCATTATGCTTCCATTAAATCGCCATTATAATGTAAGGAACGGCGTTGCTTGAGAATATTACAATTTCAACATAAAATAAATACAACAGAAAGTAATATTAACGTATTACACTAATTACAGTATTTTAAGCATTCTTTACACAAAATTTGGAACAATATGATATACTTTGCTGAGCAAAACTCAACTTAGAGAGATGTTTTCAAAAATCGACTCACGACAGGGCGTTATAAATAAAAATTAAAAACTTTTTTATCAGCTATAGATCTACAGACTAAAAATTTAACAAATATGGTTTTTTTTGTTCAGTTGAGATATGCAAAAACTTTTTTTGTTTAATTTGCAATTCACGTAAAATTAACATTAAAAACTTCTTTATCCTTCAACCTGTATTGTTTAATTTGCAATTCACGTAAAATTAACGTTAAAAACTTCTTTATCATTCAATCTGTATTGTTTAATTTTTCAATTCACCCGTGCAAAGAACGGGTGTACCAGCTAGTAACTTTATAAAATAGCATGGCTACGAGAAATAAATGTAAAGCTAATATCTATTTTTCTTTCGGAGAAAGGCCACAAGGGAAAAAATTAGTATACAGTCAGTTCCCGATTTAACGAATCTATCGGAACCGAACATTCTGTTCTTTAAATCGAGAGTTATTTGTCATACCGGGGTACAAACAAAATGCCCCTTTTTTTTGCATTTATTTTATAAAAATTTTATAAGCAACATCACAAAAATATCCATAGTTAAAAACTGATTTAATTTTAATAAACTGACTAACACATGTTTGACAATCTTTTTAATTCCTGACTCGAAAGAGTTATTTCTTTTTTCGACTTTTTGCAGAGAAGAAAATATTGCGTCATTTACATCATGAAAAGGTGCATAAGGTATGTTTTCGCAGTTTCCACAAACAATGTAAAACATTAGAAAATGTAATAGTTTTGATGGGACATACAATATCAATTTCTGCATCAGAATCGTTATCCATTGGTTCCGACAAATCAATATTCCGATCTTCAGTTGCACAAATAGGCAGTCCGTCATCAAATGTAACAAAATCGTAAAAATCTTAAAATATCCCTTGCGTTGTGGAGTGGAATGAGATAAGAAAGGAGATTCCTGTCCTATTCAAAACTCACACGATAGGTCGTATTCATGACTCATCTGCACCTGTAAAGTCTAATAATGTCTACACCGTTTCCCGTCGAAGTTTGCTACTCACAAGAAAAATCCTTTTTCTGATCCGTTTAGAAAGGATATCGCTTGGGGAAAAATCCAATTTTTTGTGTGATACAAACTAATAAAAAAACTTCAGCAGTTGAAATAATTCGTTAATTTGGGGTACATTATTCGTTAAATGAGGTCAGTTGCTGAGTGGTTGCGTATCGCGATTCCACACCACAGGTCCGGGGTTCTATCCTCTGGCTGGGCAAGGTTGACTCAGCCTTTCATCCCTTCAGAGGGTCGATAAATGAGTACCAGGCTTACTTGGCGACTAAACAATGGGAGGAGGGGGGTTCTTCAGACGGACAACTTGATCGGGACATCAGCCCATGCACCTGCACGCCC
Organism: Trichonephila clavata; assembly: GCA_019973975.1. Classification (NCBI taxonomy): domain Eukaryota; kingdom Metazoa; phylum Arthropoda; class Arachnida; order Araneae; family Nephilidae; genus Trichonephila; species Trichonephila clavata. Next base: position 1,145 of record BMAO01027694.1, on the reverse strand, counting down.
AATGGTCACTTATACTGAGGAGGACACAATAGGCCTTGGCCCTCATGGGCTGTTGCACCACTGAGTTTAGTTTAGTTTATTCGTTAAATAGGAGGGTTTGTCTTCATTTTAATCGGGAAAGGAGAAAAAGTCATTAAATCACGAAATTCGTTAAATAGGGGTTCGTTAAATCGGGGCCCAACTGTATTTGTTTCTTTTTACTCTTAAAAACTGTGGTGAACCTAATTTCCCGTTAATGTGAGAAACAACAGAAGGAAGAACCATATTTAAAAATCATTAAATTTATTTACGTCGATTCAAAATCTACTATGATTGTAAGTAGCTAATGGGAGCGAGTTAGCTCTAATATAAACAATAATAATTTCTATTTATGATAAAACGAAGAGAGACAGCCGCACGGGTTGCCAAAACTTGGCAATGACAATAGGGCTCCGAGCCCTATACCAGGATATGCAGTTAATCCAAAAAGTAATTCTCCCAGATGGACCGTATTTACACGAATCCATTCTAAGCCGCACCCCAACTTCTCAAAATGCTTATGTAAAAAAGATTTTCATCGATTTTAAGCCGTGCTCCCGATTCTCTACATGTTTCTGAGAAAAAGTAAAAAATTGTGTAAAAGTTTCATTAATATCCGATACTTCAGCAAATTTTTAATGAGAAATAATAAGTTAATAATTAATTTATTTTACCACTATTGAAAACTTTCAGATACATACGTGAACCTAACCGTCAGTATCATGTTCCGAAAATGGTTCATCACTCTAATGGTCACAGCTGACTTCGGAATTAGGGCCGGCTTCGCCATTTTCCCACACGGTATCGTTTTCCGTGTTATCTAATGCATCTGTTATGCAACATTTCCTTATAAAAAAAAAAGAATGTTTACAGAAGATTTTAAAGGAATAATTAAAGACTGTTGAACACCTACAAGCAAAACTTATATGCTTTTGCTTACGCCATCGATGTATATTTATTTCATCCATGCCAAACTTTCAGTGGCCGCTGCTCTGTTTCCGTTTTTTTTCCTGCATGTAAAATTGCCTCCCTTTTGATACATGTGTCATAATGAACTTGTCTTGATGCTGTTGCCGATATATTTGATATTTAGGTGATTAAAAGAAAGCGTATACAAAATAAACCTA
>BMAO01027693.1:0-21656 GCA_019973975.1 Trichonephila clavata | reverse complement strand
AAGTTTTCAAAAGTATTCACTTATTTTAGATATCTATTAATATCAAAAATATTTTAAAGCATTTTAAAAGTAATTTTATATTTAAAATACAAATTGTAGCAAATTCTATTAACACAGGAAGTCACAAAAGTTTATTTTAAGTATTCCAAGCACAGTTATTTTCTAAAGAAGACTCCGATAGCACTAGGGTCTGCTGTTTCACAGAAAACATTTGAAATGATTGATCAGTTTCATGTCTCTTACTGGCACAAGAGGTGGATAATGTTAAATGATGAATTATCAATGAAATTTCACTAGTTACACTGACACATTCAGCCTTGTATGGCAGAAACAGCATTGCAATAATACGTCATAAGTGACATCCACATTAAAAGCTCACTAAAACTTTATAAATAAAACATTATTCGAAAAATTTGACAGCTTCGTCTTTCTATTTTACGAGCTGTATTAATACAATCTTAATAAACAAAAAAAAATGAAGAAGTTATAAGTTGTTGCTTTTTTATGATTTAATTGTAAGTACAATTTCACACTATCATTCAAAGTAATTAAGTTATTTGACTTAGATAGTTTTAGTCGATGTTCTTATTTTGCCATATATGACTAGGAATTAAATTTACGCATTATGATGAGATTATAAACAATCACAGTAAACTTTAGTTAACACAAATGATGATGTATCACTAGACAGCTGTAATATAATTTTGTGACTTTAATTTTAGTAACAAAAATCATTACACGAATGACATATGATTTTAATTATAGCATGTGATGCAAGGAAATAGCTTACTTTATATATCCCAATATCCCATGAATTATATGTGTGTGTAGCTTAACAACCGGGTAGTTATGACAGAGAATAAATACATTGAAAGTATTGCTTCAGTCAAGTCGTTGGTTCCAATCCTTGTGCTACAGAAGACCCGCTGTGCAGGGACTTCTTAAAACATGGGCCAACTTTGCCCAGGCCCAGGGCTTCCTCTTCGAGGGGGCCTCAATTTTTTTTAATAATTGTAGTCAAATATTATTTCCGTACATATTGGAAAAAAGGGAATTTTAAACTGCTTGTCAACTGGCAAAAGTGGTAAGACTATTATTATGTGAAGATCGCGTTGTCCATATTTAGGCCTAGGCCTAACATGGACAATAGGACTATGAACAATCATTCAATTTATTTAGTCGAAATACGGCGATCGGTTAAGCCGGTTTGTGCCCAGGTATTTGAGATTGTGAGTCGTATACATTTATTCGCTTCAAATTGCCGTTTGAACGAGTATTTGACAATGCATGCTATATACTGTCTACTTTTAAATATCTCGAGTAGAGCCTATTTTTGCATAGGGGAACAGGACTTCAAAAAATCTTAAGATTCCTCTGGACCCAAGGATTCAAAGAGTCTTAAGACGTCCCTGCCGCTGTATAACGTTAAATCTTATTAGATTTCGAATACTCACATAGGGTGAAATGTCTTCCTTGTTACTTGAGTGAGACTCAAAATTATGTGGTCGATTTCTAATTGTCCTCAGTTTGCTTCGAGTAAATGAAAATTTATCAACGTCGCACTATAAAGTAAAATGAGGGCTTTGACGTGTTTTTGAACCTCGGTAATCAAGCGACAAGGACGACACCTGAAATGGCAAACCCTCTCTTGAAGCTATTGCACCACCCCAAAGGAAGGACTTAGAGACTGAACAGATTTAACGTGCATCAGCCACTCTATACAGTGGGTATTCAGTGGCATTATATATATATAAGGCCCCAACTCATGACACACCTTGAGTTCATGATCCTAACTACTAGGCTATTACTGTTATAATTCCTGATTCTTTAATTCCACTGGTCATTTAGACGATTATATATCCATTTTAATTTTTTATATAATCCAATGACTCAATCCATTCTTTCAGACGTTTTGATTTATTTTCTTAGACGACACAGAAGACAAGTACGCTGAACAAAGAACATTTCATAAATGATTCTACAAGCTAAAAAAACTCAAATAACCTGCAGCAGCATCTATTCCTTTTTTTACATTTAATTTTTAACAACCACGGTGACTCCCTTTGCTTTGAAATAAGACATTAATAAACAGTAAACATATTAATTACATGGTAAATAATCAATATGCAAATTTTTCTAGCCTTTTTTTCACGTGGAAAATATATTTGAAATATAAATAAATTAACAGAGTGATAAATATTTTTTTAACAAAGTTAATTAATAAAATAGTATCGCTGTCGTAATCAAAAATAGTGATATTCCAACTAGTCTCTTAATAAACGAGACTAACTTTATGTTTAATAGTAATTGCAATAACTAATAGCAATCTATGCATTTTTAGATTTTCTTGATGAAAAAACTCTGTGTCTGCATTATTAACGCCTTAATCATTACTTCTCGAAAGTCCTTTAAGCCCCAGATAGATACAATCATGAATTCACAATAATTCACAAACATTACCAAATTCCTCTGATCACTGGAGACTACAGCTGTGCTAGAGGAGTTTCTGTTTAGTAATGTTTAGCAACTAATTTCTCCGCTCGCGGTAGTTGGTATTTAGGAGTACATTACCTGGAAGCACAGTTCACATTTATGCTAAGCAGAATATATGTACAACCCAGGTATCCTGAGAGCATAATATAAATATATAATTAATTGTTCATCAATGCGAACCAAACCTAAATGAGGAGCAGTTCATTGAGGTAGTTTCACATTTGTATTAATCAAACCTTTCCGTGGGTACAGCTGTTTGAACAACTAGACCTAGACATTCAACTCACAAGTTGTTCAATAATATATTTAGATCCAGCAGATTAGCTTGTGCAGAGAATTCCAACTCTAATTTCAGGGTATTATTAGATGCTTCTGCTTCTATAAGTTATAACATTTCTCGCATTACGTAAGGATTTTTTCTTATGATATTTAATATTTTACACATATTTTATTAAAATCATAAAACGAAGCTTATATTTTATTCTTGTTGAAAAAAGACTTTAAAAATTGAAAGTGTTTATATAATAACATCCTACATATAGACTCTTAATTATAATCCGTTTTTAATTACGGAAGTAAATTAACTTAACTTTGTTCTCACTCAAAATACTGTATTTACTTGAATCTAAGCTGCCACGGTTCTAAGCCGCACCTTCGAAATCTCTACATTCCAAAAATGTATTTTAGAAGAATGTTAAAGAGACTATATTGAATTATTATTACTATTAATGACTATTAATTATTAAAGATTATTAAACATTGACAAGCAAACATTGTATATTTTTGTTAACTCTGACTTTTCATTGTTTCATTCGTTTCAGATTTTTAGTGGCATTCCGGTGTTTTTGTCTTTTTATGCATATATAAAATCACTTGCCTTTTCACCTTGCGTTATAATGAACTCGTCTCGATGCTATTACCGATATCTCTCTCTTTGATGCTTAGGGAATTAAAAGAAAATGAAAAAAAAATCTTAATACTAGCAGACAATGATGTTTAGGATAAACTGAATACTGGAGAACCTTAAGGTTCTATAAGAGTTAAAAAAAGATTGGTAAAAGAAAATTGGGGCAATATATAATTCAGAAAAATAAAAAAAATGGAGAATGAAATAAAAACACAAGGTAATTTCTAGAGATTTGGAGAGCCTGAACTAACTTATGACGATGAAGTCGTCCTCTTATATTGTTTCTTATAATATTAATAACATATTATTAGTTACGTTTAATTATTTTCATAATAATTAAAATAGTTTTATACACTTGAGTCGAATGAAAAAAATTTTGATTAATGTATTGCTGTTGTGTGTAAAGTGTACTTTGTTTTATTACTGTATAATCCTGAAAAATCGAAAACGAATATGAAGAATATCATTTTGTATTGAAATTAAAATACCTTTCATTTCCATTACGTTAAATAATTTCACAGTCTGAAAAGTGAGGATCCATATATATATATATATATATCGCTCACGAAGATTAAATTTCTGGCAAATTAAAATAAAACCTCTAAATTACAAGTAATATTTAAAAGAAAAATTTAGTCAATTCCTACTTAGGTTAGTGGTGTGGTAGGTAGGAGAGAGGGTGCCAGCTCAGGTGTCGTCCGCGTCACTTGACCATGGTTCAAAATTACGGGGACCGTCCCCAAAAAGCCCTCGTGTAGCTGAACAGTGGGACGTTAACATTCACTCACTTACTCCTACTTAGGTTAACAAAGAAAAATTTTAAACATATATTTTAGTTGCTTTTTATTAAATAGTCACACAAATAATATAATTATTGGGTTTCGAACCTCTGACTGCTGAATTAGAAGTCTAACGCGCTATGCATTGCGCTACAGGGACACAACGAACGAATTTCCTTTCTATGTATGCTGTTGGACTATTATTTTTGTCTGTTTCTTTTATTATTTATCTTTTTTTAATTGAATTAATGATTTGATTTGAAAAAAAATTGTATTTTCAAGTGTCATCCACTAGAAGTTTAAAAAAATGTATTTGAACTTGAATAGATGATTAGAAAGCATTTTATTTACGATTGAAAATTTGAACATGGTATATATATACATATATATATATATAGATAAATATATAAATAGAGAGAGAGAGAGAGTAAACTAACAGTAGGAAAATAATTGAAAAATAATGCATGTATATTTTTTCCTTTTGCTCGGCTACTCCAAAATTCGAAGCCCCGGGACACTTCTCTTTTGGTTTGATTGCTATTAGTATCTTGACTAATCGGTTGTTTATGGATAAAATAAAAAAATAAATACGTATTTATATAAACTTCATTGTTAAAAAATCTATTGAGCTCATATCACTCCAACTGAGTGTTTTTTCTCTCTTTTTCAAGATGATTAAACTTATTTCTTCTGCTTAAAAAAAGATTTTAATATTTTTATATGAATAGAACAAATACCATAATCAGTTTAATCAAGTGTTATAATTATATAATTTTCACCCAGTCTGGTAATTACATATTGTGCTATATCTGAAAAACGTAGAACATGATTTATTGAAGCATTTATCAGGTCATTACGAGAAGCAAGCGAACAAAAAAACCTTTACTTTTATTTCAAAAATAATTGTGACTAATTACGTAAGGTAAAACATAATTGATTTTTTAGAGGTTTATCAACATTACAAGAAAAATATTCATCGAAAAATTCTAATTACAGTTAACTATGTACATATAATTGATTTTTTATACATTTATAAGCAATACAAGAATATTCATGGGAAAAAAATTAATTATAGTTCACTTTGTAAGTGTTGCAATAATTGATGCAAGTAGAAGAAATCATTTTAGCTGAATAATTATTAGCCTCACCAATTGATGTATAGAAAATAAACAAGTCTAAGTTAAAATAGCTAAATAGAAAGTAACATTACAAATATAAAGAAATAGAAAGAAAAATTTTCAAATAAGGTTAAAATATAATAAAATTATTAAATGTCTATAATATTCAACAGCACTTTTGACGAAATACGTGAGAACAATTCTTACAAAAATAAGTATGTGGTAATTAAATAAGAAAATATTTATTCAAAACAACACAATCAATAAACGAAATGTTTTAAGGAATAAAAGAAAGAAAAAGAAATGATTTTATAAAAATTAACTTTTATTTACCTAACAAGGCGATTACAAGTTTCTTACAAAAGAGCTTACCTGAAAAAAAGAATAAAAATATTAATTAAAATAGAAAATTACTTAATGAAAAAAGTAATAAAAAGCAATTATAACACTCAAGCGACCAATAAATTTTGAAAATTTCTTTAGAACTATGATATAATGGTTTTGTACACTCTACTTTTTATTACTCATTCACCACTAAAACAAATTGGTTCTAAGGGAAAAATATACCACTCTCACAAAAACTCATGAAACATTCATATCATAAAGACAACGCGTAATTCGATATTACAAAGCTGTAAGCTGCTTTTAATGTGGCAGTTTTTACCCAGATGACTCAATAAAACTTTATTTTCAAAGTTTTTTATGCAAATATTACCAGTAAAGGAGATTAAGTGGAATAATTATAAAAAAAGTACTTATATGTGCTTAAGAAATTTATAATTAAAAAAAAACTAGTTTTTTAAAATCAGTTCAGCTTTGTTATAGTGTTTTTTCATTGTCTCTTTAATGTGATTTTCGTATTTTATAAAGATGATTCATAATTTTTTTATCAATGATAAAAAAAAAATATTTTAATGCCGAATTTATTAAGGCAGGTGGAAAAAAATAAAATAAAATGAAAAAGATCAATATTTTTAGAAAAAAAATATTGTGAGATTTGGCAATTGAATAGAAAGAATATTTTGTGTAACAAAAAAAAGTAATAACGCTCTGCTGTGGTGCGCACTAGGAGGATCCCCCACCGAAAGCTTTTGATTTTTTTGGATTGATTATAATCTTATGTATATAGTACGTAAAATTTTATTTATTTTGTTATAAACAATGGTTTTATTAATTAATGCTAATCATTTATCCAATAATTATTTTTTTTACTGTTTTTTGTTGCCAAAAATTGACAAAATCAAAAGAATGTGTACTGTAGTGTATTGGCGAAGGATACGAAAATGGTGGACATTCGACCCTGGACCCCTTTCCCTTCCCCTTAAAAAATTCCAGTTTGCACCACTGATGTTGTATAAAAATAGCCAATTGATGCTAGTTTTTAAACTTTTGGAATTTTTTTTCAGCTAACGAAGAAAGAAACTAACGATATTATATATAATGGCATCACAATTATTAATTTGATTTGATTTTGATTTACGAACCGCTAAAAGCAACACGGAGACTATTGGCAACGGAACTCGATTCATGTTGACTCACTTTGATTCATGTTCAAGTGACTAGGATGTTTGGGAACTACCAATGACTGAGAAGTTTGGAAGAAAAAAATTCCTTTATAGATCAGTTTTGTGTTAAAACTATGCGTTCGTGTGAATCTACAGGTAGGTGTTTAAAAATTCACCAAATTGCGATAAAATCACAACTATTACTAAACTATAAATTAAAATAAAGCGTATCAATACATGACTTACAAAAAAAATAATTTACAGGAAACTGAATTAACTAATTTTATATAGAACTGTGCAGAGTACTTAACCCCGTATGAGGAACTATATTTTTTTGTTGCATTTAATGTCCCAAGCTCTGCAATGCATACAAGGGGTATCCCAACAATAGCACCCAGTTCTGCACAGGTTCTCATTGGGAGTATACTAAAAAAAATCCTAAAAGCTGCACCAGTACGATCCCCAGTTTACGAGAAAAATAGAGTAAATAATGATGCATGACAGTTCATGATGAGGTACCTGCGTATTTCTGTGTTCTACGTGATTGGATTGATATAGCATAATCCCGGCCCCTGGATCGGATGCATGGGTCTGGTTCTATGGCCACCACAAACACCAAATCTCATATGATTAGATTTTTTCCCTATGGTACCATTACAAGTAATTGGTGTTTCTAGAAGTAGTTGCTTTAAGAAACTGATTTGGGTGCTCGTCTGCATGATGCTTGTACTGCGGTGGTGACCCCGCACCTGCGATGTGTGCACTCATTCATTCCACAGCATGCGCAAACCTGTCTCAATGTGCACGACAGCATTTGGAGCATCTTCTTTGGTACATATTTGAAAATACTACTGTTCATATGTTTAATATGGTGTTTTGTCCGTGCGCATGCATATTTTGTTTTTCGTATTTTTCTATGAAACTATGCATCGTGCAAGTACAATACTCTGGACATTTTTTATGTACTCCCAACGAGGAATCTAGCTGTGCAGAGTTTGGGAGATATATATATATTTTAGGACACGTATATGAAATTATTTCAGTGGCATTAAACACATTTTATTGAGACAATCCGTATCTTGTTGCAGTCACTGAATATATCGATGAGGAATCATTTTGGTATTTTTAATCCACATTTTTTTTAAACACACATAAGACGGCAAAACGAGAAAGCACAAATACGTACAATCAAGACAATAGACTAAGTATTCCCTCGGATCCGGTGATTTCAGCTTTTAAAGCTTCCATAATTGGAATCTTTGCGAATCATATGATTCCCGGTAATGAATACCGTAATTGGTCAGAATAATTGGAAGATGCAACACTTTATCAATATTTTTTGAAAAGTGTGAACGTAGAAGTTTAGATGGAGATAAAATTGAGATTAAAAAGGTTTTATCCATTAGGCGGATAAAATAAAGAAATTTACTATCACGTGAAATCTTGGAATTGGAGAATATTACACCACTCATCAAGCAATGCCCTCCGAAGTTCCGGTAGACAGGTGGGAGGGGGTTGACGGGCTGCAATTCGTCGGCCAAGCATACCCCACACATGCTCTATTGGATTCAAGTCCGGTGAGTATGCTGGTCAATCCATACGGGCGATATCATCCGATTGAAAGCATTCGTCTAAATTTTGCACGGTGAGGACGGGCGTTGTCATCCATAAACAGAAATTCAGCACCCATGGCGCCCCGAAACAAACGTACATGTTGTTCCAGAATGACATCCCGATAGATGTGGCCTGCCATCGTTACACTCTGAACATGCAGGTCAGTTTTGGAACCAAGAATAATTCCTCCCCAAACGAGCCATCCTGCACCACCGTAACGGTGTCGTTTAATGGTGTTATCTTGGTGGTAACGGGTACCTGGCGCTCTCCATATGAAAGTCCGGCGAGAATCAGACTGCAAGCAAAACCTGGACTCGTCAGAAAACATCACACAAGACCACTGTTGCGGTGTCCACAATGTATGCTCTCTACTCCAGGTTAATCGCAGGCGACAGTGAGTTGCGGTAAGGGTAACACATCTGACAGGCCTTCGAACATAGAGACCAATGTGCCCTAAGCGTCTGTACACGGTCTGCCTTGAAACTGTCTTACCGGTAGCTGAAGAGAGCTGACGAGATAGGTCTGATGTTGTGCTCCGTCTGTTTCTTTTGGCAGTAACTGCCAAATACCGGTCCTCATTCGGCGTTGTAACTCGGGGGCGACCTGTGCTGTAACATCTACTCACATTACCATCATCTTGGAATCATTGTCAAAGCCTGGAGATGACACTCTGGGCGATTCCAAGTTCCTCGGATACTTCCAGCGGAGTACGTTCACATTCCAGTCGTCCGATAATTCTACCACGTAAAAAATCATCCAAATGCTTCCTTTGTGCCATAGCTATGCGGTTATTACACTGAAAGAATTTTAAAGCGCTTGTGAACAATTTTACTTCTTTGCCACCATTCCTTATATACCCCTCTCTTACACTCTCGTCATTGTGACGTACTATCTACGCCATCTGGTGGTTTCCTGTAATTTGCCTATTCTTCTTCAAGATGTGTGTGATAATTCTACAGGTGAAATTTTTATTTTAGAGTTCAATTTCTGTGTGATTCTGAGTTATCCTTAATTTATGGACATGAATGTAAATAAAGTCCCACAACAGAAATTTTAAATGGTGAATTAGTACATATATATATATAAGTTGTTATTTAGTTTTGTGGGCTTATTCTTTATTCAACGCAACGCATTGCAAATGAAAAGGAAGTAAATTTTGTTTACATATATCTATATTTTGTGTGAAATGCCGTACATTTTGTCAGAGGAACATGATAAATTTGAATAATTTGTTTAACCTTTGTTTCTTGTGATTAAATGTACATATTTTTTGACCACGAATAGCAGAAACAAATATTTTGCCTTATGTGAACAAAAGAAAATAACTTCCAGAAGTCTGAAAATATTTGTTCTTGGTAAGTTCCATGATTGTTTTCTTACAAGTATCTGCAGGAATATGGAGAGAAAATTGCAAAGAAATATCCTGGAAACTAATAAATATATAGGCAAAAACACAGTAAAATAGAACTTGTAAGAAAATAAAGAAATATTTATTTGAAACTGGCGTTGTCACTGATGCTTAAAAAGCACAGCGCAAACATTGCAAAACAGGGCAAAGTCCCATATGTAAAAAAATTGTTTAGATTTACTTGTTCAAAGATATTATTTATATATGTATGTATACAGTGATCCTGCTAAAGTCCTCTGTCACCTTCAATAATTTTTGAAATTCAAGAGCCATAGTCATAAAAGAATGGTCTATGCATCACACACACACAGTATAATAAATTGAAAAAAATAACAAGACTAAACTATCAACTAACAAAGCCAGAAGATATAAACTAGATTTTAAGACACATAATCTAAAAAAGTGGTGGGAATGTATATTGAACAAGATTTAAATAAACGTATCTATAATAGGAAACAGAGAAATTTAAAATGGAAGAGACCAAAAGAGTAAATTGTCTAAAATGAAGGCCTATTATGATTTCTAAAGCGGTTGCTGAATTAGGACCAGCAAATTAGGGTTAAGTATACTTTACGCATCCACCTTCCCCGTACAACAAAAATTTTCGACATAATAGAAAAAACAAAACAAATAACTATTATTATTATAAAATCATTTTTCATAGAAGCAGAATGTTTTGAAAAAAGGTAATTCTGTGTTCATTTTTTGTCCTAATATTGCATTTAAATAATTTTTTTATAGTAATAATATTCTTAAAACAACTTTATAAGTGTATTCTAATCTAAGTGACATTAAATATACAAAATAAATACTCATTTGTTCGCTTTTGCAAAATCACGGTTTCGAACGTAGTCGGATAGCTTAATCGATTTATATTGCTTACAAAGAGTAAAATGGCTTTTCAAAAGCTTAAGTGTTTCAGTCCAAAAATCTGGTGTATCCTCCAAATCATTCGCAAGCAAAGGAATCCAAGCACGATTTAAAATATGGAATGTCCCAACCCCTTTGGTTGCATATGACTGATTCTCGACATGAATGCCAAAAACACGTTTGTTGAGTTGGCTCTCAAAAGATTATTGACTTCACGATTTTTTTTCTCTGCTTGGATCACGAAAAGCAAAGCAAAGAAAAAAAAGAAGAAAAATCTTCGAACTTTTTGAGAATATCTCGACATCCGCAGTGTTTGCCCTTAAAATATGTATGCAAGATGTGCTTCAATGCTTTGAAAGCAAGGCGAATTTTATTCAATTCTGGGTCGAAATTTCGTCCTCGTATTTTTCTTTATTATTCTCTGATGCCTCTCGATCTTTTTGGAAGGAAAAATACGTCGTTTGAAATTAGGTTTAGGATTTGAAAGAAGGTTAGCCCATCTTCGCCGTGCAATATTAATGTTCCGAATCGTTACGTCATGTATGGTTCATATAAAGACATTTTCTGTATACGTGAGAGAGAAACTTCATGAAACTCTTGTATTTTTAAATTAATTGCACACACACACAACACACACCACGCACACACCACACACACACATATATATATATATATAAAAAAATATATATATATATACAAACACGCACACATATGTATATATATATATGTATGTACACAAACACACATATATCATAGGAGAAAAGAGACTTACTTATTCATCACGAGATATCCAGAACTATTAGAACAACAGATTTGAAATTTGGCACACATGTTTTTAACGCTAAGAATAGGTTTTGATCAAAAACGACTTCTTAGCGGGGTTACGAGAATATTCTACATAAACCTTTCCCTCTTTTGAACTATTCTTTCAACAGACCTGCAATTTGGCACACATGTTTCGTTTGTTCATGAAAAATGAGCTAAAACAGGTTTTGCGAAAATTGAATCCAAAGAAAGGTTGCACAAGGGTTACATTGTTTCTGGTTTATTATAGCTAGAGACTTGAAATTTTTTCAAATGCGTGTTTCTTTTATGCAGTAAAGTTTGAAAAATTTACATTATGTTCAGAGTTATGATCAACTGAAAAAATAAACGGGTATTATTGAACATTTCTGTACTTTGAGAAGATAAAACATGAATAAATCTACAGTAGAACGTCGTTTATCCGAATCAATTGGGACTGGACACCGTTCGGATAACCGAAAACCGAATGCGATCCATAGAATATATGAAACCGGACTCTTTACGAATAATGGAAATCATCCCATAACGGAAAAAATGCTTGAAGAAAAAGCAAAATAGGTGCAAAATGATACAAATTTACCTTTATTGTGGAAAATAATCACTTATTTTTTTATGTACGATTGTACATCTTCGATTTTTTGTTGCAAGGTGCGGAAAAAAAAAATGGTTTGGATATTTGACGTTTCGGATAAACGACGTTCTACTGTACTTCTAAATTATATATTGACAACAATTTAGTTCAGCCCCGGTATAGAAGTCCTAGCTATGTATACACAAAATATTATAATTGTAAAATTATTTTTCATAAAAGGAGAATGTTTTAAAAATCCATTTTTCATCATTTTTTGGAAAAAAATTGGTTAAATAATATGTTTTGTAATAACATTCGTAAAATTATTTTATTTGAATATTTTATTTCAATTCACATTAAATACCAAAAACAATATTCATTTATAACCTTTTTCTAAATCCCTGTTTCGGACATAGTCAGTCACCTTAATGTTTAAGTCAGATTTTCCTTGCAGAGCAATTTTCTGAACACAAATCTTATCTTGCTTAAAGTTTCCGAATGCCCCCAAATTCCCTCATAACTTTCATGCCCCAATCGAGTTATCACGAAGAAATGCTCCAGAAGCCGTTTTACAACATCTCCGTTCCCTAATCTTCACGATTTCATAAAAAGCAACAACCACTCTTTATCACGACTTCTCCGATATAAACGAACATAACTTTTCCATATTCACTTCCACGTTAATAACAAACAAATCGGAAGAAGGGGCATTGATAAAATCACTGAAACAATGTCTCAATTCCTTTGCCAATCTTTTGACGAAGTGCGTACGTACAAGAACCGAAGCTTAGAAGAAGCATTGCTCTCCTAATGGCCAGAAAAAAAAGTTCAGTATCTCAACATGTTATCTTGCAACGCGCGCCACCAAAGGAACGTGGTGTCATCAGAGGTCACTCTTATCAGATTGGGGCGCTGTCGATAAGGGGCGGAATTCACGCGCCCCGGTTGAGTGATGGAGATGTATGACCTCAAGAAAGATTTTAAAAAAAGCGAAGCACGATACAAGAAATGATAAGTGTAACTGTAAAGATATATTCTGGGCGATGAGATTCACGTTATCGTTCTGTAAATAAGATTTAAAACAAAAAAAGAACTATGGAAGTATTGTGACTAAGTTAGGCCACCGAGTTAGTGTAATAGTGCTTTGTCTTTTTTAGTATTTCCGGTATCAGGCTAATTTCGACAACATTTTATTTAAAAAAAATGTATATATGGAAGTTTTTTTGTGATTTTTAGAATTATTAGGTACACTTTAAATAAAAAAAGGGTTAAAATTAAGAAGTGAAAGAGAAATTATTAGTACTAAAATGAGAAAATTTGGTAAAAGTTTATAAACAATTACACAAACGGTCCCACTCTGTACACAAAGTTTATGAACTAATTCTCCATTTTTCAATTTGATGACTTTGATATTCATTTTTAAAACGACCTTCAGGAGAGATATTTTAATTTTTACAAAAACAAGAGAACTTTATCTTAGTTAATACATGAAATTGTTTAAAAACACAGTGATTATATTCTCATAAGGGACTGTAAATGTTTTAATAAAAATGTGATTTATAAATCTGAAGGTTAAAACTCTTCTACTATTACACAGAACAGACACAGAAAATTTCAGCTAGTTATTCTTAAAACTTTTTCAGCAATCGTTGTCGCCGTTTGAGTTTTTCGAAACAAAATTCGAGTAAAATGTTATTGATTGACATCTTGTTTAAAACATCTGCTGGTTAATGATCGTCATCTTGAATGTGCTTTTACTAAAACACTTGTAGTTTTTCTTTTAGTGAACGGAGAATAAAAAACTTGGTATTTTTT
Organism: Trichonephila clavata; assembly: GCA_019973975.1. NCBI lineage: Eukaryota > Metazoa > Arthropoda > Arachnida > Araneae > Nephilidae > Trichonephila > Trichonephila clavata. The sequence goes on along the minus strand of BMAO01027693.1, from coordinate 7,772 downwards.
GCAAACAAATAAGACGGTCTAAAAATAAAATCATAAAAAAAGATGTGTCCATTTTTGAAAGAAATCACGATTTTAGCGTAGTCGGATACTGCCAATTTTAATATATTTCAGAGAGAGAGAGAGAGAAATACATAAATATAATACTTTAAAAATTAAATATTTTTTTTTCAAGCATCTCTATGAGCTTATGACTGGGTCAGTAGGTTTTAAGGGGTTGAACCTCATATTCAAGGCAGGGACGTCTTAAGGCATGGACCAACTGGGCCCGGGCCTTGCCCTTGGTGGGGGCCTCGTTTTGTTCTCGAATCAGTCTTTTAAGATCATGACCAGGATAATTTTAATGGTCAAATATCATTCCCGTTTATATTTTCCGAAAAACAGGGAATTTCAAAGCGCATGTCAACTGGCCAAAGTGGCAAGACTGTATTGTTTTGTGGTGACCATTGTCCTGTCTATACTTAGACATAATGCAATAAATAATCATTCAACTAATTTATTCGAAATGCAGTTGTTAGTCGAGCCGGTTTGTGAGACTGTGGGTAATGCACATTTATTTACTTCAAATTATCATTTTTACGAGTATTTGGCAATGCATGCTATATATTTTTTTCTTTATAAAGGCCACAGGTAGGGCCTACTTTTTCATAGGGGCCTAGGGCCTGGAAAAGTCTTAAAACGTCCATGATTCAAGGTTGCTAAAAGGTTCCTAATGATCGAGTAAAAGGTGACAGTGAAGGAAAGCATGGGGGTGTGCGTTCTAGCTACTCCCCCCCCCCGCAATTTTTTAAGGTCTGTGTTTCATTCGGAGACCTTTTCCTTAGTTTTCTAAGAACCCCTAATGTTTTTACATTTTTAATTTCTTTTTATACAGAGTAATAAATTACAGTTAGAAATAATATAAGTGTATAACAATTAACAAAAATTAATTTTTTAAAGAAATTTTAATCACATTTTTGAAATTTTTCAAACGCTCTACTTTTTAAAAAATATTTATATTTTCTAAAAAAATTGCTGTAACACATTTTTGAAACACATTTCTAGAATGATCTATACAAGTTTATAATTATTTCTTTTGAATCAAAAGTTATAGTCAGTTGAATTGCGAACTATGAATTTCAGTCATATTTTCGATACTTTAAGAAATAACTTAAGCGCATTTTTGCTTAAAATCAATGAAAATTAGAATTATGTAGCGGAAAGTTCTGTGAGATAAACACTTTTGTTTATATCTTTGAAAGCCTTCGTACAAAGCTTTTTGTGATATGTCTTGTTTTACTATATGGCGTTTTATAACCGAATTTAAAGGAGTAAGAAAACTTTATTAGAGTCTTCAAAATTTCGTTGTCTTACCTTTTTTTATTGCACTCTTTATGAAAAAATGTAGAAATTGATGGCATTTAAAATAGATCAATATGAAAGTTAGACATGCTTTAAACAGAAGAAAATATATTAAAAAACTATCACATAAATGTTCCTGCAAATAATATATAAAAAATGCACTTCAACTGGAGATATTGAAAATTTGGTGTCATCTGGGTCAAGAATTTCTTTCGCAATTGTGCATTACCGTTAATCGGGGAATTTCAATAGGATGGGAAATAGGAGGCTATAATTTTCATTTTGTTCACAAGCACAAAAGTAAACAAATTTGGTCTCTTGTTGAGTGATTGCAGGATGTATATATAATATTAATAAAACTGTGTTTCAACATTCACATTTGCATTAACTCATTACTTACATTAAATTTATTAGTTTATTAAATTAGACATACACACTTGCAAAACAAAAATTTCCATATTTAAAAATTTTGCCAATTAAAAAAATAATTAAGATTTAAAATAAAAAAGGATTTAAAATTCAAGAAATATGAAAAGACCAAACATTGACTAGCTGTATAGGTTCCTAATCTAAATGCATATAATGTAATAAAACCAAATTTTTCAATTGCAGAATTAGTTATCTCAGTTACAATTTAAGTCATTAATTTTTGAACTTTTATTTCATATCATAATAGCTTTCAATAAAATAATAGCTAAAATGATAGTGAAATCAATTAGCTCAAGATATCTTCTGATGAATTAAAAATAAATCTTTATTTTCTTTTAATTTAAATTAAATTAAACCCGTGTAAAATATCCAGATATCATATTTTCAATAGTCATTATAAGGAGGGGAAAAAACTGGAAACAAGAATAATGATAAATTAAAATGATTCGATTATCTTTTCAATTTTATCATGTTCGAGAATAGCTTCGAATATTTTTCTGTGCATAATGATAAAATAAATTAATGAACAAGCTATTTCATATGTTAAGATTCTCAAATGGAAAAAAAAAAATCTAAGGCAAGAAGAAAGGAAATAAATTTTAATTAAAAGCACTTTTCATAAATTTTCCAAGATTAAAGTGAAATATTTTTTAATTAATCGCATAAAGGAAAATAATGCTTTGATTTTTGCATTATCATGATAAATATTTTATTTAAAATGCGTGAATTTCTTAAATTAAAAAATAAATGGACTATTTGTTGTGTTGAACAGTTCAAACTATTAGTAGTATGCTACATATTTTTGCGATCAATTAATGAAACGCAATTAAGTTTTGAACGTTCACTTTTTCAAACAATAAATTTTATTAAATTACTAATTAAACATAATTTTTTTTACTATAGATTGTTGTGTTTTTATGAGCTTTTAAAATAAAGGATTTTTTCTTTTCTTTTTTCTTTCAGGATTCGAAAATGTTTTACGCCGTGACCATCATCTTTTATTTACAGAAAAGGAAATTTAAACACACATTTTAATTATAATATAAATTCTCATTAAGATTTATCAATCTCCGCTTTTAATGCAGAAAGTCATAAAATTAGAGAAAAAAATTTATTTACTTGTGTTTAGGGAACATTAATTTTCCTTATATCTACGAAATAATCAGTCTTTTCCAAAGTGAATGTTAAAGATTGCTTAAAAGTTTGGGGAAAGTAGGCAATTAACACAGGTAATTACTCATAGTTTGTCTATTTTAACTGCTTATTTACCAAGCAATATCTTAAGCGAAGAAAAACAAAGATCTTACATCGCACATTTGTCGCAAAATTCTACATTTTCCCCTCACAAAGTAAAATACTCATTGGGCAGCAAATACATTCATGTATTTTACATATCAAACAATAAGTTAAAGCTATATACATATTAAAAATTAGTGTATTCACATTGAACACTTCTTTCAAAAACTACAATAAACAGCATATACCATACGGAGGTCGTGAAATAGAGTATCGGATCAAAAGTCTACCTCATCACTTTATTGTGGTTCAACGTTACAAGTATCGGCTGCAATTAGATATGAGTTGGGAATATGATAAGCCTAAATATTCTGGATGTTGTGGGTCGATTTTCTTCTAGACACTGTGTATACTTTCAATGAGTCCCCTCCCATATTGGATTGAATGGTAACGAAATAGTCGATAGTTTGGCCAAGTCTGCCACTGCTCACACTTTGCTGGATGATACTTGTTTAACTTTTGCTGAACTCTCCTCTATTAAATGGTTAGAATTGAATGCATTTTGGAGAATACCCCCTGCTCACCCTTGGTATTTTTGGGGAAAACCTCGTTGGTGCCACCAACTTAATATTCCTAGGTATCAGCAGACGGCTCTGTCGCGCTTTTTTTAGTAGCCACATCAAGTCTCTGGTTTTTCAACAGGGCCGAAAGTCTTCTCAGAATGTCAGTGTGAGGCTGATCAGGCCTCCCCCAGTCATATTCTGAATTGTTTGAGTTTTTCATATGACGAGGTCTTAGAAATCCTATCCTATTTCTGGATTTTTTGGAGAGCTTTGGTTTTATGGAGATGGTGTAGCTGAGCTACACCATCTGGGATAAGAAACAACAACAACAGATATGAGTATCGGAAAAAGTCAAACAAAAAGTTCTATGCAGAAAGTAAAGAGCGAGAAATATAAGATTTAGCCACTAAATGAATTTTCCATGGTATCTATACGTGTGTTAATTTCTAGACTCACTTATTTAACCCGTACATTATATAAGCTAGAAGACTTAATGTATTCCTTTGATGTTTTCACCCGTACTTTTTATGTTTTACCAATTTATAATTGTATTAAGAGATGAAAAAAAAAGAATCAGTCAAAGCATGATTACTATTTTAGTATCATTTTACCAAATTTGTACGAAGAAAAAAGTTTTTCGAAATGGAGTTTGTAAGAATAGTTTTCAGAAACGTGAGTGATGGGGACAGTTTATTTCTTCTTCATAAATTCAGCTTAAGGCTGACTCGCTGAATCCTCCTCCATTTGACCCTATCAGTCACGACGGTCTTCCATCGGTTGATTCTCATTAGTTTGAAGTCCTTTTCAACATCGTCTAACCATCGTGTAAGTGGTCATCCTCTACGTCTGATCCCTTCTTTTGCAAAATTACTTTTTTGATAAGAAAAGCATTAGCATATCTGTACAGATGGGCTCAGTCACCTAACAATACGTAATGCTTTTATAGTTCTCACAATGCCAGTTCCACCATATTTGCCATATTTCCTGTAAATTCCATGATTGCGTAGAATTCTCCACTCATTACTGTCTTGAATAGGTCTAAAGAGTTTTCCTCAAAGCTTTTCACTCAAAATAAGCAAATTTTCTTCCTCTTCTTTGTTGAGGGTCCAACAAAGTAAAAACTCACTTCCAAAAAGAGTAATAGGTCTGCTTAAAGTTTTATATACGCTCAACTAGGTGTTTATAGAAATAAACTAGACTTGAAATCGGTTTCTGAGGCCCCTTGAAAAACTTCTTTTAGTCATATAAATTCTACAGTTTACTTCAATTTTCAAGTAATTGCTACGTGAGATCAGAGTTTTAAGAAAGTAACCTGTTTTACAGTTTCAAAATTATAGTTACCTATCTTCAAAGGAGACAAAATCCAGAGATTTATTAGTTGAAATCTAAACCATTGTCCCATCTCCTTTGCTGCACTCTCAAACGCACAAAAAGCGTTGATAACAGAGCCTTTTTTGATCTTCCAATATGCTATCTATATCATCGGCAAAGCAAGATGTTGGGGCCGTTCTTTGCAAAATAGTTCCACTTATGTTTTAATCCAGAGTCTTTAATGGCTTTTCTAAAGTGGTGTAAAACAGAAGGTAAGAAAGAGAGACTCCTTATTGAAAGCCTTTTTTGCTAAAAATGATACTGAGAGATTTCACAATTTTTTTATTTTATATGGAGATAGTTTATGTCATGATATTTCCCTCTGTATAGTTGTTAATACATAATAAATGAAATTATAATATGCATAGTATTTTTATGACAAAATTAAGCTTGGGCAAAATAAGAAAAATGTTAAATTTGGGGGAAAAATTAAACTTTTTTCTGGGAAATTGTGAGATTTTTCGAAGATTACAGTTTATCATAGAAACATCGTATATCGACGTATGAAAAGAAACCCTGGAAATCCAAACCTACTTTATTTTGCCTGAAAAATGTTTTTTATAAGTTCCAAAAACTGCGAAAAATGAAACCTGTAAGACAATTTTTAAGTGCTGTTATAAGAGAAATTATTTGGGTAAAAAGGATCGCAAGGAAAACTAGATATTGTTGCAAGATTGTGCCATTTGTGTATTTCGCATCCTTTCTTTGATTTATATCAATAATAAAACAGAAAAGTCTTACTGGAAACTGTATACAAGTGTACAATTTCAAATAATTAGTTTTTCTTAAGTTATTTATATATCTATATAAATTAAATATATATAATATATATATATATATATAATTAAATATATATATATATATATAATGTGTGTGGTGTGTGTGTGTGTGTAACGCACGAAAGCTTCCAAGATTGGAATGTAGAGGTCACCAAATTTTGGACTGGTTATAACCGCAAACATGAACTTCAACACACTGCTTTTTACCCGTTAGTAAGAGCTTGGTCCCAATGAGTTTAGAATCACTCATCTCGCCATCCAATCCCGGATTGTATTTAAACTAATTTATTTTAATTTATTCCTCAATTGTTACCTTCTTTGTCTTGTTTTACCGTCCTTTGTAATTGGTGATACTTTTATGTTATTAAATGTATTATTTTACCCTAAGATCTCTCTTGTTCATTACTTTTAGGCTCAACCCAGTAATGACCTAATGTACCGTAACATATGTAAAACAATAATTATTACTCTATAAACATTTTTGTGATTATTGACAACTTTGTTAGTTCAAGCAATAAAATTTAAAAAAAAAAAATTGAATAAAATCGCGAGAACTGAGTCCTTCTAGCATCGAGCTCGTGATTTTGCGATTTGTTTAGCGAAAAGCTAGTATTCGAGTTTTTTTTAGTTAAAAATCAACATTTAGAGGAGTTGTAACAAGTTAAATCTGTAGGGGCTATTACAACATCCTAACATCTGGATGCTAGCTCAAATGTTGATGCCGTCATTTAATTGCTTAAATGTACTATGCATATTGCTTGTGGTTAGCAGACGTTTTATCTGGTAAGAGGCAATCGGAAAACATCCAATAAAACAAAATGCCTAAAATTATTCATTTATCCATGTTTTAGCCATATTATTATATTTTAACGGACCATTTAATATTTAATTCGACGTCAGGCATTTTATATGATTATATTAATTTTCAGCACTCATGAATTAATATTACGTCTTTGGCAACTTTTGGCGAATTATATGTTGAAAAATATAGCCACTAGTCTGATTACGGATAAAATGAAATAAGCTGTCATTATTCTTAAAATATTAAGCAATAAATTCTCTGGCATACAGTCAGTGTTAGGTGATAAATCTCTGAGATATCTGAGATACAGTTAATCTTTAACGATGAGTCTCGGCATGCAGTGATTTTTGGCAATATGTTTCTTGCGTTGAAGCTAATGCGCATTTTTATTTATTATTAATATATATTTTTGAAATTATCTTCCTATTAATGACATGTAAAAACTTTCACTTAATTCGCATACTATCACTGTTTAAATTTTATATGCCAGCAATACATTTCAGATAATCAGTGGCGTAACGGGATATTAGGACCCCTGCAAAATCTGATTGTGTGCCTAAGCCAGATTTTACAAAGGTGCGTACTAGGCGCCAGTCAGACTTGGGCCCCTAGAGTCCTGGAGCCCCGCAATGTGAGGGTTGCGGGGTTGTACGTTATGCCACTGCCGATAATTTTGCCACTGCTCCAATTTTTATAAATTTTCAACATTTGTATCGTTAATTGTGTTTTGTTGAAATATTTTTGTTTTTATGAACTTTCCATGCCTCGGGAGTTTAAATTTCAGAACCATTTTAAAATTGTATGCAACTTTATACAACCGGATCTCATTTTTCAGATGCTACTTGGAAGTCATGGATTTTATCTCACCACTAAATTGAAAGATGTTCCTTAGAAATTAATAAAACGCTACTCAACAAAATGAAGATTATTCAAGTATTCATTATTTGTTATCTTTCTATCTCACTACTTTCAAGAGTCGAGAAATTTTACAATTATCAAAATGGGAGATCGCATTCCGAAACGAACCACAAAGCTTCTTCTCTTGCGAAATAGTACCACATAACGAACCACGGAAATCAGAAGCACAGTTGAAAACTCATCATTAGCCATTACCTCTTCAGAGGAAACTTTCTTTTCGAGAAACTCAACTCAACTGAACACTTAGTAAAATATTTTAACCGCAAATTAGGACTAAACGGAGACACGCCGTTGCTTTCACTTAATACATTCTCTTGGGAATTAGAATGGGGGGGG
>BMAO01027692.1:0-41717 GCA_019973975.1 Trichonephila clavata | reverse complement strand
GAAGAAGCTGCATTGCTAAAAATAAACGTTTAGAAAATACAATTAAGCAAATAAAAGCATGTATTGTATAATTATTGTCTCAAAACAAATCAACTAATGGAAAAATACCTATCATAAGAAATCAATAAAAAGTGATACATCATGGACAGATTTCTTCATATAAGGAAGTATTCTCTCATAAGCCATCCTACCAATTTATACACCGGCTTTAAAGATTAAAATAAAATACGCAATAAAATATTGACTTCAAAGAAGTTATTTGTGATATCCCACGTAAATATTTGATTAATATTAAATGGACTCACTTTTCCGTGATGGCTACAATCAACCTCTAGGATATCAACGATGGGAAAATAGCATTTGCTCGAAAATAACAAACACCGAGTTAAAAAGTTGGAAGATATGAACTGGACATGATTGCTGGAGAAACAAAAGACTCCAATCGGAGGAAACAAATTACACATCTGCAGCTCATCAGTCCGATTTAAGCAAAGAATACTTGATTGAGGGTGGTGTATACAGAAACTTTAACGACAGTTCTCTCCATTTGTTAGTAGAAAATAAGAAACTTGAGTTTAGTAATATGTATTCAGAAACCCTCTAGAACACCGAACATCTTCTTCAACCAGCAGCAAATAAAAGATGCCATCAGACGTCTGAAAACAATAAATCATTGATACCATGAATAATTCGTTGATGTACACGATAATTTGCCTTGAAAAATGTTACAGTCCATAATATCTATCATAATTTTAAAAGTACGGCAGGCCTGCTGAATTCTGTGTCAAAACAAAACCAATTTCTTTCAAAGGAACTGATTGCCTCTGCAGGTAAACAAGTAAATTAACTCTGAACTGATTTACTTTAAAATTCTGCAACCCAAGTAAATAAGAGTACTTTAACCTCAAGTGAGGAGCTTATATCATAAAACCAGTAATGACATTATAAGTTGATAGTAAAAAGTTTTTAAAAATTTGAGTTTTATTCTTTCAACGCATTTAAATAAAAGCTTGTTTCTAAATTTTTACTTTAATTTATTGTGAGAGATATAGACACTTCCACTTGCTATTTACATTCTTGAAAATCAGAAATAACAGAAAATATTTTATTTAAAAACGGAATTTTCACAATATCTAGACGATTATCTAGTCCATCATCAAATATCAATGCTGCTTCATTTTAGACCAATCAACAGACCTTATGTTGCTTCAAAATGCGAGATACTGATGAAACAAATAACAAATCAAAAAATTCCAAACAGAACCTAACGAAAGATCTATTTCTTTACACGTTTTTCTCTAAGGGTAAAGTATTTTTTGACACTTACATTTTTTAGTGCTTCGAGCGTAAATTTTGTCAGATTTCGACCAGATTTGCTTTAAAACGTTCTTAACAATTTATATTGATTTCTTAAAATGTTTTTGAAAATTCTATTTTCAAAGTGGTCAAAGGTTCTTTAAGGAGTTTAAGGGAAAATGAGACTCTTTTACGCTAAATTCCGGATTTCAAAAGATTTTTTGTAGATCAAATATTGAACAGAATCTCCATTTCTTAAAATGAATTATTCTTGGAATTACAAGATCACTTTTAAAATGAACAGAATCAGAGCACTCACATTTTCTTTTAAATAAAGCATGAGATGTAATTTTTCGTCTTGGCAACATACTTCTGACCAGTATGAATTATTCGAAAGACATCTTTTTTTATTAGTGACCTCACGTAAAATTCAGCTACAGATAATACAATGCCCCGAATAGGTACTGGTTATTTCAAAATCTAAATAATTTCAATATACTTTTTTTTTAAAAACTATCAAACGTGCTACAAAGAAATAAACTTTTAGACATATACTATTAAAAATAAAAAAAAGGATCTATTATTGTATCAAAACAAATCAACCAATCAAAACAATGTATCAAAAGAAAATCAACCAACCAATAAATAAAAAGTGATACATGTTTACATGTTAATTATTATACAAGAAAGATTTTCCAATTCCATCTCATCAATTCATACCGTTCTGACTTTAATACTTGAAATACGGAACCAAAATTTTCATTTCAAATAAGTCATTTTGTGAAATTCCGTGTGCCCCCAAATTAAACTTAAAATGGACTCGGTTTACTGTGAAGAGTGTCAATTAACCTTCCAGGGTATCAACGATGTAAAAAGTCATATTTGCTCAAAAATAACAAACACCAAGTTAAAAAAATTTCAATGTTACGAACTGGACATGCCTGCGAGAGAAATACAACATTACAATTCGAAGGAACCAATTACAAATCAGCAGCTCATCAAATCTGGATTTGAATCAACGAATACTTCGATTGAGGGTGGTGTATACAGAAACTTTAACGACAGTTCTCTCCAGTTGTCAGTAGAAAATATTAGGAAACTTGATTTTAGTAATACGCGTTTTGATAATCACTTTCGGAATCCTGAACTCGGACCACCTTCCCTTCAGCCAGCAGCAGATAAAAGATGCCTTCAGACGTCTGAAAACAATGCAGCATTGATTTCTCATGAATATTTCGGAGATTTACACGATAATTTGCCTGAAAAAGTTTTATTCTATAATTTTCCATCAGAATTTTTAAAGAGTATGTCAAGCCATGAATTCGGTGCCAAAACAAAACCAATTTCTTCTCACGAATCAGAACTGGACATTATTCCTATTCAAGAAGGAATATCATTACACCATGAACAATCACAGAAATACAATTCTCTAAGTTATATATCTGATCTAGCATTCGGATGCAGTGAAGATTATACAAATGTGTGTGAACAAGTTATGCCTTCAAGTGAGTTTTCCTTTAATTCATTTCCTCATCAAAGTGCCTCTAATTTTAACCTTATACACGATGATAACGGTGCGATTCAGAATAATTTGTATGGAAGTAATCCATGTGACATTTTATTAGATAAATGGGCACCTTCCAACTATTCCAATGTTGATGATAATTTCTCGGCAACAGATCCAAAGATTTCTAAAAGTAATAAGTATTCAAATGATAATTTGCTGCAAATGGATTTAAATGTTTATTCCATTTATAAACGCCAGCCCCCAGGAGAACAGCCATTTGAGTGTGAAGTAGATCAAAGGATATTTCAAGACAATAATAATAATCTTACTAAACATAAACGTACTCACACAGGAGAAAGGCCATTTGAGTGTGAAGTATGTCATAGGGCATTTAGTGAAAAAGGTACTCTTATTAGACACAAACGTACTCATACAGGAGAAAAGCCATTTGAGTGTGAAGTATGTCATAGGACATTTAGTGAAAAATTTAATCTTATTAAACATAAACGCACTCACACAGGAGAAAAGCCATTTGAGTGTGAAATATGTCATAAGACTTTAGTCAAAAAATAATCTTATTAATCATAACACAAAAAAAAAAAAAAAAAAAAAAAAAAAAAAAAAAAAAAAAAAAAAAAAAAAAAAATAATCTTATTAACATAACGCACTCACACAGGAGAAAAGCCATTTGAGTGTGAATTTGTCATAGACATTTAGTCAAAAAGTAATCTTATTAATCATGAACGCACTCACACAGGAGAAAAGCCATTGAGTGTGAAGTCTAGACATTTGAAAAGTATCTTATAAAAGAGATAGTGTGAAATATGTCATAAGACATTTAGTCAAAAATGTAATCTTATTAATCATGAACGCACTCACACAGGAGAAAAGCCATTTGAGTGTGAAGTTTGTCTTAGGACATTTAGTGAAAAAGGTACTCTTATTAGACACAAACGTACTCACACAGGAGAAAAGTCATTTGAGTGTGAAATATGTCATAAGACCTTTAGTAGAAAAAGTAATCTTATTAATCACGAACGCACTCACACAGGAGAAAAGCCATTTGAGTGTGAAATTTGTCTTAGGACATTTAGTGAAAAAGGTACTCTTATTAGACACAAACGTACTCACACAGGAGAAAAGCCATTTGAGTGTGAAATATGTCATAGGACATTTAGAGTAAAATATACTCTTATTAAACATAAACGTTTTCACGCGGGAGAAAATCGTTTAGGTGCGAAAAATGTCTTCGGACATTTAGTCAAAGAAGCAGTCTAATTGATTGTATTACTTTGCGAACGCGGGAGAAGACTTTTACTGAGAAAATTGTCATCGGACATTTTACAACAAGATTACTCTATTATTGTAATTTAGATTAATATTTATTTTATAATGTGATTAAAGATTTTTTAAAAACAGCCTTTTCTCTCTAGTTTTGTTGCAATTCCATATGCATCCACATACTCCAATTCATACTCAAGATTTAATTGTTTTAATTTTTAGTAAATCTGAATTATCTTGTTACGTGTACTGTTTTTATTGAGTAATTCCCAGCACATTTTACAAAACTTTAATAGTATTTTAAAAAATAAACGAACAATAAAAGATAAAGTGGAAAATGTAACTTAAATTTTAGAGATTACTTTCGGCACATATATAATCTTTTTTTTCCTTGAAATTTAATTGGATATAGTATCAAGTGTAACTGTAAAATATTAATCTTCAATAATAGCGCTATTTAAAAATAAAATGTATAGATACACTTTAAGTGGTCTGGTGGAATTTGGTTTAAAAGCAATGAAATTTTTTATATAAGTTCTAGTTTAGACCAAATTTACGATCCTGGTTTCAGTGTATTTCAATTGGGCTTATTGGAGCTTTTCTTAACGCTCCCACTGATGCAACAGGACTCTTGAGGGAATGCTTAGAATAAACAAACCCACCCCAGGGGCTTATACTCATACATCGGTCCCCCGGGGAACAAACTCTCCCTTATTGAGTTTTTATTCAACAATAAACGTACATTTTTTACAGATGCAATTAAAGGCTTATTTTTATAACTTACAGATATTTTTATGAGGTCACTAAGTTTATTTCAGTAAAAATATAATTAGATAGTAAAAGAGTTTCAGGAACATTTTGTGAACTGGATTTTATCTTGATAAATTTGATCATTATAACCCAAAATCAACGTCAGAAAGAATATTTAAGTTAAGAATACCGTCTTTTGTAACGGGAAGAAAACATAAATTTATGCAGACTGACTCCGACTTAAAACCTTCATTTGTGAAACACGAAAAGCACACTTAAAACCGAAATAAGATTATTTTCATGGAATTGATATTTCATCATACGGAAAAATTTCTAATATTTTCTGATACCATTCTATGTTACGCTTAAAAGATTACAAAAACTATTTTATTTGTATGATTTTCTTATTACACGTTTTAATAAAAGCAATGCAAAATAGTAAAATTTGCTTTTTAACAGAATCACGATTTAGGAATAAGTATAAGGGAAAAAATGTGCAGGATAGTGATGCAACTGATTATGCAGGGGGAAAAGATAAAATGTAAAAGGGATTGAAAACTCAAGTTAAGAACTGGAGTAAAACGTTCATCTGAATTAAAAGTTTGAATTATTTTCAAATAGAATATAAAAAACTTTCTAATTTTATAAAGTATTCGTTAAACCTGGAATAAAAATGCCTGTATTTTGTACTATACCAATTTTAAAATATCTGTATAACTATAATTCATTAAAATTGTACTGGAAGAATGAAAAATTGTAAAATAAGTTAAAAATCAATGAGTTACTGGCAGGAAAATCATATATAAAGTTCAAAATGCGTTCGACTATCAAAACTTGGTAGCGTCAAGGTTATTGTAGTTTTTTCCGATTTGACGGAGATGCAAACCTTTTGTAAATGTGTGATTTGAAAATTTATTTAAAACTAAATATTTCTTATTTGTAACATTTTTCTTGGTATTAATATTCATTCTCTCTATTTATGAAGAAAATTAAGGATTTGTAGGAAATTTGATAAATTTTTATGATTTTTTCCATTTAATTTCTTTTTTATCGTCTCGAGGGTGAGTGAGTAAATATTTATGTCACACATTTAGCTACTCGGGGGTTTTTGGCGACGAACTTCATAATTTTGAAACATTGTCAGTCGTCACGAGAGTGAAAAAAGAGCGTCTTTTTTGTAACTTAATCGAAATGGCCTATTTGCATATCTTATATAAAATGTGTAAACAAAAAGAAAGGTTTTTAAAAATACTGAAATCTTTCTCAGTATTTCAGCAGATTCCTTTTTGTTGTAGTAGGTTCTTATTTTTAAAAAAAATTTGTAGTTTTTATGTTGTTAAGTTTAAAATTTTTATTTTTTATTCCCGTATATTTCATAAAATTAAAAAAATTGGAATATCATCTCTATCTTGTAAGAAAAAATTTGCTAAAAATTGTTTTAGTTGTTTCTTGTGAAGGAAAAGTCATGTATCTTGAATAATGAAATCCTATACAGTGAAATTAAATTTAAAGCGAGAACGCTTTAGACGGAGTATGGGTTAATACAAAATAATCCAAAAATTCCGATAAACTACTTTGTATTTTTTCTCTTAACAAGAAATGAAAATCGCTTTACACGAAAAGATTTCTCTTCTGGGAATGAAGAAAATGCCCTAAACACTAGCCGGATTGGACTGTCCTATTGTACAATCGAAAGAAGTCATTGTAGTGGATGATGATAATGTGCGTACAGCTCCCATTATGGCAGACAAAGACATTTCGGCTCAAAAAATATCATTCATGCAGATTCCGACGATGAAAATAAAATGAATCTATTGCAGCTTCATTTCCCACATTATCCGAAAGGGAAAATCATGAAATGTATGCACGGTTATTTAGACGCGCATTCCAGTGGTGAAATGAATAAGCTATGGACTATACCGAAAAATTTGTTGAAAATTCGATGCTAAAAAAATAAATAAAAGAAGAATATCAGATTATTTACCAAACACAATAAATGTTTATCTTTTCGAAAAGTTTGAACATTTTCTATTAAATTTCTTTAGGTTCTTGTGAATGTTTTTTTTGTTTGTTTTATTGATTTTCATTAAATATAAGCATATATACATATCTATGTAATTTAAGTATACTCTAATAAACTTAATTTTTTTGATATGTGGGGTTTTTTTTTTGTAATAACCTTTTTACATGAATTTTTTTTAACACGAAAAAATATTTCAGTCCCTTCAGTTGCGTGTTAAGCGATTTTCACCGTATTTCCTTATCGCATGCCCCCAACGCGAAACAAATCTTTTATTCGTAGATAAAACTTGCAAAGAAACAAAGGCAATGATGAAATAGACCTAATCTATCCTTCAAAACAAAACTGATACTTTCAACGCATTAAATGGCTGCGTTAGTCTTGTGGTCTAGGTAAAGTACTCGTGGCCGGCGTGTTATCAATTCGACCCCAGTACCGCTGAAGACCCGCCGTGAAGGGGAGGGATGCACGTCAAATCTGTCGATAGCGTCCTCCCGTTGGTGTGGTGTGGAAGAAAGGAGAAGGGTCTGCCAGCTCAAGTGTCGTCCTCGTCACTTGACTATGGTTCAATATGACGAGGTCTGTCACCAAAAGCCCTCGAGTTGCAGAACCGTGCGTCGTAAATAGTCACTCACTGATTCAACGAATCCAACTGTTGAAAACAAGAGTTGCGTAATTTGTAAAGAAAAAACTTTACACCCGGTATTTCGATAAAAAAAAATCTTATATTTAAAACCCGATAAACAGTTAGATCTTATTTGTTTGCATAAACTATGTGAGTGCGTCTGCAAAAAAACCATAAAAAAATCGGTGTTTTCTCAACCCTTGAGGCATCCGACATCCATCGTAGAAACTTGAAAGGCAACTACCCTCCCCCTCTTTCTGTGCAACGGCAAGTAGTAATGAAACAAGAAGAGCGTTTTAATATCAACCATGGTAGTATTCTTTTATAAAATGGAGAAAAGAGATTAAAATATTTATCGCAACCCGCGTCGGTCCCGATTGTGAGAGGGTTCGAGGAAGAAATAGACATGATATTGGAATTATTAGTTTTATTCAACTTTTAACACTACAGGAACGCACTTTCATAACTAAACCCGAGGAGCAATGGGAATTATTAGTCCCAAGTTATTTATCAAATATACGAAAGCTCTTATCTAGCTTAATCTCTTGTATGATCCCGCTTGCAACCTGCCAACTCGTTCAGCCGTAAAGTGGACGTCTTCCACTGTTCCATGAATTCTTTCCTTAGATTTATTCTTACGATCACCAGCAGTGGCGTAGCTAGGTACATAAAGGCCCTGGCGCAAAGTAAAAATGAGGGTGGGTGGGTTTCATCAAGTGTATACTTTTTCAAGTCATATGTTATGTATACAAAGCTAATTCAACATCAGCTTTTTATGGTGCTCTGCCGAACATAGGAAAGCAAAGCTATATACTACTTGTACGTATGTGTATTTTTTTTTGTGTGAGCTATAGTGAGATTGCACCACGAGTCGATTTCACACCACGTGTAAACCTTCAGAACAGCTGTAAAGACTTCAGGAGCAGCCGGAAGTGGAAGACGAGAAGTAACGTAATAGATAATAAAAAAATTAAACAGTAACGAAAAAGATTACAAATAATAACGCAGGTATTCGGAAATAAAGCGAGGTAGATAAAGAATAAATGGTTTATCATAAGAAGATTGAACTTACCTATTAACAATCAGCTTTGAAATTCTTTCCTAGCTTTGTTTTCACAAAAGTTTCAATAATTTCTGTTAAATCCAGGCGTGATGCGACTTTGTTTTCAATTGATATTAGAGATAAATGTCGAAGTCGAGATTGGCCCAAACAGTTTCTTAAATAATCTCTAATTATTTTTAATTTGCTAAATGACCTTTCAGCTGCTGCAGAAGTGAGAGGATTTGCAAAGAATACTAATGTTGCTGTAAATACTTCTCTGTTAGGTCGCCTTCTAGCTTTCCATATTGGCTCATTATTTCCTTACATCAGTGCTTCTTAAACTTTTAATATTTGCGACCCAGTTTTCAATCATGATTTTCCTCGCACCCCCTACATGCTATAACAATGTATTGAATTCAATTATGTACTTTGACGATAAAGCTACAATTCTATTTTAATTATAAACCGTACAAATTATCAGGTAAGTATTAAATTTTGTATATGACTAGCCCATGGGAGTCATTAGTAATTATTATACTTGTTCTTAACTTAGTATTGATAAATTATCAAATACATTGAGAAGTATTGATACATTTATAAGTGTATTATATGATTGTAAAAGTACATTTTATTTATTTTTTATTATGTCAGAATGTTTGTTGTTTTACTTCTTCAGTAAATTAATATTTTTTTTAAAATAATCTTTTATTTTCGATATGCTCGCGCCACCCACATAGGGTTATCACGCCCCACATTTTGAGAAGCGCTGCCTCACATAATTGGTGAACAATCCATGCCTGGTTATTTTGGTTATCTTCTGAAAGATAATGACTCCATTGGAGGATACATTAAAACTATTTGTTGAGCTTGAATCTCATGACATAAAAAATGACCAGGAGCGTAACGTACACCCCGCATCTCAGGCAGTATTTCAGGGGGTCTAAACCCCGATTGAGGCCAAGTGCGTAATTGGTCTTGGGGCCAAAACCAGACAGCCAATGATTCCCCAACGTCATTTTGTAGCGTTGCATTATGTTTCGTCTTCTTTTCAACGTCAAAAAGTACTCAAACATATTCGAATTGTATTGCATAAATTAGAAAACTAAAATTATGGATAAAAAAAGAAACCCAGTGGTACATTTAAGCTCAAGCAAAACGCCAAGGAAGAGAAGATAGTAAACAAAAATTACCCCAAACTGACAAATTTCTTAGTCAGCCTTCTGAGAGACTCATAGCCCCTTTATTTATAGATAATGTGGTCACTACAGTGTTGCTTGAGAAGCCTATTGAAGGTAACGATAGCTATTGCAGTTAAAGATACCGCCGTTGCGATGCAAATTTATAGAAACGACTTTGAATCATTCAAGTGGAAAGCTTCTGAACACCTATTTCGAAACCGGCAAGCATTATTTAAAATTACTATTTTTAATAAGGTGTTAGACACAATATTAGCTCAATTAAATACACGTTTTACAAGTATGAATGCAGTCTGTCAAAAATTCAAATTTCTAACATTTATACTAGATGTAGATGAAATAACTTTGTTACAAAAATGTGATGAATTCCAAAATAAGTATTCTAATATAATAGGCCCAAATTTTCCCTTCGATTTCTTAGTATTTACCACCTAGTTCTCCATAAATTAACCCAGGCAGGGACTATTGTTGTTGTTGGCGGGTCCTTCCCGAAGGAAAGGAAAGAAAGTTGCCAGAGCTTGAAACAAGTTGGACTTCTACACGATAGATGGTGACACCACCTATCTCAACCTCCATAATTTAGGCATGGACTGGAAGGGAGGGAAATATTATCCAGCACCCTGCACCCGTGGTTTCTGCTGCGACTACCCACAAGATATTCGGACCCACTGATTTAACGAGCACGTGCTCCGTGTGTACTTGGAGGGTATTTGGTGGCATCGGGCATACGAACCCCGGCCTCCCGATCTGGAGTCCGATGCTCTAACCGCTAGGCTACCCACAACGCCCCAGGCAAGGACAGCTCACCAATTATGTAAGGAAGTAATGAGCAAATATGTAGTGCTACAATGTGATGTAACAGAAGCATTTACACACACACAGCAACAGTGGCGTAACGGAAAACATTTGGGCCCGCTGCAAAATTAGATTTTGGGACCTCAAGTTGTATTTTACAAAGGGTTAGGTACTTGGCGGCAATCAGGCTTTGGGTTCCTTAGAATCCTCGGCCCCTCCGTGATGTGGGGTTGGCAGAGGCGTACGTTACGTCACTGCACAGCAATGTTATAATTCTATACAATTCCTGTCCCTTCTGCAGCCGAAAAAAGATTATTTAGCAAATCAAAGTAATTAAAAAATATTTATCCAGCGTGGGTCAAGCTGGACTCCACATTATAGCTTATAGCTATTGAAAGCAAAGTCAAATCAAACCTGAATTAAACCGAAGTTATTGAAACTTTTGTTAAGACTAAAACTAGGGAAAGATTGTAAACCAAATTGTTAATTTGCGGTTAATAGATAAATCCAACCTTCTTAAAATAACCTTTTATTCTTTAGAAACATTTTTTTTATTTCCTAATATCTACGTTATTATTTGTAATCTTGTTCATTATTGGTTAATTTTTTTACTTTGTTCCTCCTCATCTTCCAGTTTCAGCAGTTCGGTAACTCTTCACAGCTGTTCTGCAAGAGGTCTGTCGAGGTGTCAGATCGAAGCTGGGCGATCCCTAAATCTCCCACAGGTAATGTGCAGCTTTGTTTTCTTGTGTTTTTCATAGCACGATAAAGATCTGATGTTAAAATTGCTTTGAATATTGAAAATTTTTTACTTTTTTTACTTGAAAATACCCCATTTAAAACAGGGCCCTTATTATTTTTTATTTTATTTTATTTTGCACCAAGGCCTTTGGATACCTAGCGACGCCACTGCTCTGAATGGCTGAGCCGAGACATGGTTCATGCACTGTGATTACTTTTTATTAATTAAACTAATGAGATTTAAATAAATTAAAAGGAGAAATAAATAACTAAACTGATTTTAAGAGTTAGTATAGTCAAGAAAAATAAATTTAAATACCGCCGATCGGGTGATTCTCTGTCGGTCACCCTCCCGAGAAACGACAGCGTTCCAGCATGCTTTATGCTGTGATTTATATAGGGGAATAGAGCGCCCACATCCTAGGAAGGATTCGCTTAAAAGTAAAAACTTTAGTCTTGCGTTCCTTTGCTGCTTTCGATTTTGGTGCAAGTTCCATCAAATATGGTAAGCGTTTTATTGTTAGAAACTTCTTTTAATAGCTCTAGGACTTTAACGACTTCTGATATTTTGGTTTTATTTTCCTGAAAATTTTTTGTATAATCTTCAATTTGAAGGATGGGATTTTCAACGGGATTTTCTGAGTTTTCTTTTTCATAGTCATTTTGGGAACAGTTATTTTTTTATGCATTAATGTAGGAAATTCTTTCTTTAACTTGAGATTTTTGAAAATAATTTTTTTATTGTTAAGAATAATCATTTTCTTCGTTTAGGAAAGCAGGGGCATTTTGTATGGGCGAGGGAGTGAATATTAACGTCGCGCTGTTCAGCTACACGCGGGCTTTATTTTGTATGGGAGGCGACGGACCGAATACCTTGCAGCCCTAATGCAAAAAAGGTTTTCTTGTTTTTCCTTGATATTACAGGATTTCGTTCAGTGCTCCTCGTTGTATTTTAGACATCTGGTCTTAAGGTGACAATTATGTGCAGTGAGGTTAAAATTGTTGCAGTTGAAGCATTGAATGATGCCTCTGAAAAGGAATATGTGGACAAGGAGTGATGCCTCGACATGAATAGACACGTTAAAGATGTTAGTAGGAAGATTTCCTGATTAATTTGATTCCTAAAAGAGGGGAAGGGGGTGACCTGATTTTTTAAAATTAATCGGGATACGTTAATTATTGTAAAACCTAGTTCTTCGAGATCTGTTTCAATGTGTTCAGTTTGTGAAAACTGAGGCAGACCTTCAATAAAGACTTTAATGGGGCGTCCAGCGATTGGTTTGATTACGTAGAGTATTCAAACTCTTTTTCGTTTAGCGCGTGAACCATTTTCCTATTTTCTTAATCATTATTTGTATAAAGTTGAATATAATTGCCAGAGAGGCGATTTCTCATTTCAGGAAAATTTTCATTTAGTTTGGACTTGCTGGTGAATTTTTGTTTTAAATTTATTCAAATAACTTTTGATTTTACTGAATAATATCTGAACAAATAACTGAATTTATCAAAGAGTACATCGGAAGCATTTAAGAAACACTCTAACAACTTCTGTTTCAAATCCAATGTTTATCCTTAACAATTTCATATGTTTATCTATTATCTATCTACACATATACAGGGTGTCCAGCCTTAATGTGACCCAATAGCTAATTCCCCCGAACCGTTCAGTTTAGATATGCACTTCAAATTTGGAAAATGTTTTAAAACAGGTAAAGAATGTTTTTACGTGCTTTTCGAACCAAAAACCCCATTTAGAAAAAAATTACAAAAATTAATTTTTTATACGGTTCCTAGGTCCTGTCACTTACATTTAGGAAAAGATGCAGTACACAAAAACAAAGTAAACACAAAAAGTTTCATTTTATTATGATAAAAACTGGCCGAGTAATGGAACTTTAAAAATCATATATTTTCTCCATTTTCTCTACCATTTTCAAGAAGCTAGTAAGGGGCCGTCTCCAAAGTGAAATTAGTTTGAACTCTACCAGGAAACTTTCGCTCTTGCACGTCACTTTTATGTAAATCGTTCTTAAATTTAAAAGCATACGTTAATAATATAATAATTGAGTACTTAAGAAATAAAATTTGTTCTGTGTACGTGTAAAACATAGAAAAAATAATATATTTTGGACGATGAAAACATTTCAAAAGCAGTTTCAAAAAAATAGACTTATATGCTGCAGCTTCAGTCTGGCTTGCTGCGTTTTTGCTGATCATGACGAACGTTAAAAATCTGTTCTGTAGTCGCTTGCAATTATATACAGTCGTATTCTGATTTTGCGAATTCTAGTACGGGAGAACGAGATGTATACAAATGAAGAATACTGCGAAATGGTACTGTTTTACGGGCAGTGTAATCGAAATAAGAGAGAGGCGGCAAGACTTTATGCCATTAAATTTCCCACTCGAAGACATCCATCTTATTGTACAATTGCCCGTGTTGTTCAACGCTTGTATAAAATTGGGAGTTGCCATAGTCGTATTCCCTTGTCTCGTACCACACCTCGTGCCTTCACCATTATTTAAGTTAATTTGGTCATTCTGATATAATAAACCATTGATTCATGATTGGCGCATCATTTTACATTATGCTATAATTTGAACGGCAAATCCTGTACTGTTTTGCTTCTAGTTGTTAAAACAAGCTGTTTTAATCTTTTCGATACAAGTTGTATTTCTTTAATTTAATTTTTATTGTTTGCCATACAGCAATAGAAATTGTCAATCTATGATATTTTTCTTCTGCTCTTTTCTGTAGATAGTGAATTACTGTTCTCTAAATTCAATTTATATCCGACCCCCTTTTCTGAGCAATTCAGATGCTTCTAATTTATTTAGGCATAACTCTGTCAGTTTTTATCGTAATGAATTGAAACTTTTTGTTTTTACTTTGTTTTTGTGTACTGCATCTTTTCCTAAATACAAGTGATAGCACCTAGAGACCGTATAAAAATTTAATTTTTGTAATTTTTTTTATAACTGGGTTTTTTTGGTTCGAAAAGCACGTAAAAACATTCTATACCTTTTTAAAAACATTTTTCAAATTGGAAGTGCATATCTAAACCGAACGGTTCGGAAATTGACTATTGGGTCACATTAAAGCTGGACACCCTGTATATATATACATATATATATATATATATACTGTAACAAATTTTATAGGAGGATTTTGTTGCCTCTGCATTTTGTGACATTACCACCGACAAAATACTTTGCTGCTGTTGCAAAGATATTTTCATGAATGGCAATTTATCTCGTCTTTAAAGAGATCCTCAAGATGAAGAGCCATTGAAAGATTTGTACTTAGTGGTATGACGAACAAATTTAATTTTTTTTTAAATATAACATTTTCACGGCAAATCAAACACGTTGTTGATCAATGATTTTCTCTACGAAATAGTCAAGACCCCAATCGTCTTGAAACAACATATATTCTTTAGATATTTTTCACTTTGAAGACAGAGCAGGGTTAATTAAAATTTGTGTCTGGTCGCTAATCCATTGTTATGTGTTATCACTAATCTTTACAAATGAAAAAAAAAAAAGAAAGAAGCGAGTCTTACAGTAGTCGCATATGATGAGTAACATCTGACTTGTTATCATGGTAAATACGCAATAGTGACTTTAATCCTGAAAGAAATGAATCGGTTATGACTGGAAATAATTTTCTATCGAATAATTATATCTTTAATGAAAATTTTATTTAATTAACACAAGGAGTTATGCAGTTTTTTATCAAAAATATTTATTATTGTTCAATTTGGGGAAGAGTGGAGACAATAGATTTATGAAAACTAAAATATGAGACATATACTTGTGATTTCAAAGAATTTTAAAGTCGTTGAAAAACGGCGTCAATAACAGTACCACTGTTAGTTGTCGAAACATTTCGATTAGTGTTCATTTCGAGCTTGAGTTCATCTTTCAGAAAAGCTATGAGTGGCTCAGCTTTTGGCAAACTGAAGTTAACGTTAAAATCACCATTTAAAATCATGGGAAGCGAGTGATAGTTTTTTTTTTTTTTTAAAGAGCAGAACCACTTTCGTTATACGGTAAAAGTACAAAATGCAGGAAATCTGTAATTTATTTTAACTGTTTGATTCGGAGAAATGTATGTGACCACCAAAATGACAAGACTTGCTGGTATGTGCTGCAGGCGGGCGTCTTAATTGCTACTACAGTTTGACCCCCAGACGAGGGTAGCGAAGAGACACCGTGAAGCGCATGCTTAAAAATTATAAATATTAGAGAAAATCAAAAATACCCGTTTACTTAATTAGTTTTTTTAATCGAGAAATCTTTTTTAATCACAATTAAAAATATTATATTGACAGCGACAGGAATTAACCTCAAAGTATCAAAATTATAAGCACTTAAATATTTATTCATATAATTCTATATTACTTACTCCTATTTTTTTTAAGAATGATGAACTTTGTCAGGGTTGCGTAACAGGAGCGGACACATAACATTTCGTGGCTTGAGCGGACACATTTTTCCTCCCATCTTAGAACAGATTCGATTATTGAATTACAAGGATAAATACATTTTTGCCAATCAAATTTAGTTTGAATTAAATTTTTAAGATATTAAGTGCGAATACACTTTAAAAACATAGTGCAATGTTATAAAAATAAAAACTTTCATAGAAATATTTATAAATTATAGAAAACTGTATTTTAGAGTCAAATAAATATTAGAACAGATGCAATTACCATAAAATTAATTAGTTTCATTAATGTAAGTAAATATATAAAAACTAGAAGTAAAATGTTCAAAACCGATACAAAAGTAAATAAAAGAAAAATAAATACAAGTAACCAAATACTAACTAAACTTTATTATGAAGGCATGAATATCCTTTACCATTCGATTTAGTCCAACCTAGTTACAAAACTTAAAGATTTTAGGCATTTTTATAAATTGTTTGATGTTTCGAATTCTTTTAAGATGTTTTCAATTCTTGCATCCAATTTTACATAAGTTTTTTTCCCGCTTTTTATTCCAGGATCGCCTATTTCTTTGGATTTCAAATTAAAAAACACTTTTTGAGTTTCTTCTTTTAGTATTTTAACTAATAAGTGGATATTAGGCTGGTTTCTGCCAGTGATTGCATTTAATTTGGAATTCCACCCTTCTACTGTCCCCTCTGGCTACGTAACCGTGGTTGTTCTAAGATGGGGGGGGGATGTGTCCGCTCAAACCGCGATGAGCTTTAAAGTGTCCGCAAAAGCCACGAAATGTTATGTGTCCGCTCCTGCCATGTCCGCTTCTGCCACGCCACCTTTGTCAGACGCTTAAAAGAAATATAATTGTTAATATATAGTTTACATATATATAAAAATATCCTCAGAGAGAGATTTCACACACAACGAGCCCTGAGACTTTGACATTTGAGCGTAAGAATCACAACTTTATACTGTATGAAGTCTAATAAGACTTGCTGGTATGTGCGGTAGGCGGGCGTCTTAATTGCTAGTAGAGTTGGACCCCAAGACGAGGCTAGCGAAGAGACACCCCAAGGGGCTGAATTGGTCAAATCAAGCAGCGTGCGCTTCCCCCGACTTCCTGTTACGCATTTCCGTCCCTTTTCATGAAATCACTCCAACAAATATCCACCAACTGAGAGTAAAGATGTTACACATCAAAAAATTACCTTGCAATTCACAAACAGCACGACATCAATAACAAGATTCATATATTTGATTGCTTGATTGATAGAATATCTCGCTACATTTTTAATGCACTTCTCCTAAATTATTGAATTTATTAGTATAAAAGGCCATGATTGGGCCACTCAGCAAGGTCAGGTGGACCACATGCTACCCGCAGGCCTCAGGTTGAATATCGCTGATCTAAACAGTCAATGCAAATATCAGTGAATAATGAGATACGAAAAATTGTTCTCAGGCTGATATCTTTCTCTAAAAATTATCTATACTTCTTGTTCATTCAACTGAATTAAATCTGCTTTCTATAAGTTGTTTCATGTGAAACTGAAACAGAACAGTACTAGTGAACAGCAAAACAGGAAATCAAGAACGATGCAATCGTGCAACGATGATAATTATATGGTTGACGATAAGTTGGTTACAGTAACAAAATGACTGAGAATATATGAACCGAAAAAAAACCATGTTTCTTTTTTCGATTCAGTTTCGGTTTTCGTTCACCACTTTTTTTTTCAGTTTTGGGTTCAGTTCCGGTTCGAAGCCCTGATATTAATTTCAGAGTATCTTTGCTCCATGCGGAATTTTTACTAAAATAAGCTGAATATTTTTATTATTAATTACACGTACGCGAGTGTTGTCTTTATAATTCCTTATTTTTCGTTTAAAAAGATTTAGTTTTATTTTATTTCGAATAAAAAAGCCATTACTTTATGACCATTTAGGCTTCAAGATAATTATTTAAATATATAAACAAGATTATTATGTTTCCTCTATATTCTGGTAACATTTACAGAGCAAAAGCCTGAGCCTTCGAAAATGATTTATATGCCACGGGAAACAGAAAAACGATTGTAATTAAGATAATTTTTTCAATTTTATTAATAAAAACATTTCTATGTAGTAAGCACACAACTCCATCTTTCTTAAATTTTGAAAATTAATTTTTATACCATCGTCTTTGATATACATATTGTTTTTAACACTAAAAAAAAATTATTATACTTTGGATTTCCACTGGGACACATCTAATTCTATCACAGCTGCAAAAACAAACATGATGCTGGCTGTGGGAGAATTTTACCTGATGGGAAAAATCTATATAATATTTGTCTTGTGAAACAAAATTGATACATTTATTTTATTCCATTTCAATTCTCTCGCTGTAATACGCATCCAAGTAATAGGGTGGAAAATAATCAAGAGTTTGTTTTGTGGAAAGTTCTTGTTACGTCCGTCAGTTTGGTTCCTTGTAAGACCACTAGATGGCGCGCTCTTCTCTCTTGGCACAGAGCCAAGTCTGTTAAAACTTCAGATGTCCTACTTAGATGTAATGGCGAGAGTGCATATGGTTGTACAAAGAGAGAATGCTTCATATTCCAATATAGTTTGGATAATAAATAGTTTTGTTACGGTTCGTCGATTGTTGATTTATTTAGTAGCTTTAAGACATTTTTCAGTTCTGTTAACTCAAGTATCATTAGTTACTTAATTCCAATGCAATTTCTTGTAAATGAAATTTTTCAAAAGAGAGAGAGAGAAAGAGAGTCTCGTCGTATCCCCCCCCCCCTGAAAATTTCCCGTTTTCTCTTTAATATGGTTTTGATGTTAATTACTTAAAATGTCATATACAAAGAATACTTTATAAGATGTGTAAAAAATATGACCACACACACACAGGTGGTTTACATATATATACTTGGTATAGTTTTAAAACACATTTTTTTCAACGGAATACACTTCTGCACCTACATCACACATTGAACTTCTTGGGCCGAAACTTGCGATTAAATTCCTGGATGTTACCCAGCAAATTAAAGAACTTAAGCTACCAAACGCTCTAATGAAAGAGTGTGATAGTGAAACTTGGAAGTATTTGGACTTTCCTTAACCTATGACTTTAAGCATCAGATTTTCAACGATCAGGAAGTAGCTCAGGGTATGAGTAGAAATCTAAAAACAATATTATAGAAAAAAATTAAATTATTAAACATTTTCTTACCTGAAAGCAATAATAATAATAGTAGTAGTTTTAAGTTTTGCTGTCAAAATGATTATTTTAATTGCTATTACACATTTTTAAAAATATATTTTTTAAATAATATAATTTTACTGAAGTAAAGGTAAAAGAAAAAGAAATTTATGGGTTTTTTTTCATTGAGTCACTTTTTATTTCAGCAATGTTTCGAGGTAAAAAAAAGAATTGATTAAAATTTATTTCTCTTTCTCTTCTCGTAATAATTTTAATAAAACATTAAACATTTTTTTTTCTTCAAGGTTTTAAAATAAGTATTCTATTATGAAGAATTGCCGTCCAAAATGTTAATTTTCTTCTGGATTCAATATATTTAGCTTTTCATAGAAATAAAATCTTGACAAAATGCAATGTGACAATTTTTTTTTTAGTCTTTTAGTAGATTTTTCAAAAAAGTTATTCAAATGAGAAGTGGAATAAATTAATCATATTTTGTTTTATCAAAATATTAGGTAATTTTCTGGAATGCCGTCTTAAAGAGTAATGTGATTATTTCGTTAACAAGATAAAAATTCATTCAACGAACTCACGAAATTTTATCTTTTTATTTCTATCAATTTACATTAGAAAGCTTTTTCTTTCATAGCAAGATAATTCTGAAAGATATACCACACAACATGCTACAATTATTAAAATATAAACACTATTGGAATGTATGATACACACATGTGGCCGAGGACTCGTAAATCTAATGAGTGATTCGATGAGACTAGATGGCGCTACTAAACACTCTCGTATACTAAACATTTTCTTGTACAAGAGAACTCCAGCCATTTTTTGTAAAATGAAGCTCCCCTGTTATACACAAACTAATAGTGCTTACTTTAGTAAAATCTCGTGATTTACAAGTAAAATAATTTCTAGTAAAAAAATTAAATACATCCGATGTTTTTCTGTGTGTGTGTAATAAATGAAACTGAACTTTTAACAAATCATAGTGGTAAACTATAAATTTTCTTAGAAATTTACCATCACCGGGTGATGGAACATGTTGTCAACGGTTATTAAGACTTTCTTGGTGGAAAAACGCGGTAAAGTGAAAGAATAGTTAAAAATCGAGGAAAACCTGTATACGGAAGATATCAAAGACGTCATGAAGTCTTTTATTTTCAACTGTAATTAATGACGCGAGCTTTAACAACGGAAAAAATAAAAAAGTAATCATTATAATAATACGACGGTCCTGACAAACTGCTATGTATCTTTATGCATATTTTTTATATCTTAACACGAAAAGAAAACTACTTAATACGAAAAGATTTCCCTTCTAGAAATGAACAAAATAAAGAAAACACCAGCTGTATTGGACTGTCCTATGGTATTATGGGAATAATTCAATGCATTAGATGATGATAATATGTGCACAGCAGCAAATTTATAACAGACAAAAACATTTTGGAGTTTGTTCAAAGCTCAAAAATATCATGGATGCAGATTCCGACGATGAAAATGAAATGAATAATGAAGTTCCTATTCCCACATCATCCGAAATGAGGAACGTCATAA
Source organism: Trichonephila clavata (assembly GCA_019973975.1). NCBI lineage: Eukaryota > Metazoa > Arthropoda > Arachnida > Araneae > Nephilidae > Trichonephila > Trichonephila clavata. Next base: position 21,254 of record BMAO01027692.1, on the reverse strand, counting down.
AAATTGCGCAGTTTTTTTTTAACGGACATTGTAATGGCGAAATGGATAACAAAGTAGACAACATCGAAAAATTTGATGCTTAAAAAAAACAATTGCAAGGAATATCAGATTATTTTCCAAAAACCCATTAAACGTTTTGTTTAAAAAAATTCGAATCAAATTTCTTTGGGAATATTTTCGTTTCATTCATCTTTATTAAATATACAGACTGTATATACCGATATATATACATCTCAATGAAAACAAAATAAACTTAATTTTATTGATATATATATAAAAATATTATTTAATATCCTTTCCCCCCCGTGTTAAAAAATATTATATAATATCCTTTAACACGAAAAAATATTTCAGTCCCTTCAGTTTCTGCGATTTTGATTGTAAAAAATAAAGACTGTTCTCTAAAGACACCACCCATTTAAAAATATTCATGAAAACTGTTGATGACATTTATATATCCTAGAGAAAATATGTTCGGAACATTCAAACCAATGTGAATCGGATCATTTTCAAAGACGCGGTGGTTCATTTAAAAATTTTTATAACCAAGTACTGATGCAGTAACAGAAATTTTGTTAATATTGCTCTAAATTTAATATGCGCTCTTGAAAAAACAGGTACACCTTTACTCCTCTCCAAAAGCTCACGATCTAGTCACTGCATATGCCACATTCTCGGCAACTTGCTCGCAGTCACCTTTATTTATGCTATTATCTTTGAACAATGAATTTTAGGCTAATAAATAATTAATTTTACCAAAAATGTTTTATTAAAAAAGTGGTAAATAGTAAATAAATAAATGTAGCATTCTAAATTTTTATTTGTGTCTTGCACATACCGTTAAATCCGGCCAAAACCGTGCACTTTAACACAAAAAATAAGATCGAAAATTGCAGGTGCAAGTAAAACGCCGGATTTAAAAATGATAGCTTTAAAAGTAAAAGAAGGAGAACGTAAAAATAATTAAGATTTGTATGTACATGTGGAAATACTGCTTCTTTTTACAGGAAATGGCACATCAACTTAAAGAGCTGTATTTATGGAAGTATACTATTTTTTCAAAAGTCTGGGATAATACTTTAAATGAATGACTTTAAAGCATAAGAGCATTGCATGCATACATTTCAAGTTTCTTTGCAAAAGAAGGGAGCGAGCGTTAAACAGCGAATATACCTTAAGCATTGTCTAAATTTTACAAATCTCCTTTATCCAACAGATGGCGTTGCTTGCAACTCAGATGACGTCAATAAAGTGACAGATGTCATATGAGAGCGCATGCGCTCTTTGAAGAACCAGATCGCGGAGAAAAAAATGTCAGCAATTAAGGGGGGTGGTGAGGAAATGGATGTGAAAGACAGTTTTCTGCAAATATGATTGAAATCAGATAGACGTGGGCGACAGCGCGCGTAAAACCCAGATTTTACAAATAGTTTAAACGTTTGAATAAGGTTCTGTTACTGCCACACAAAATCGGGTGAGGAGACATTTTTTTTTAAAGCCGTATTAGTGGATTGGAATCAAAATGTGTATTGCACTTCTGAGTATAAAGAGTTCTGGATTCTACTCAGAAGTACTTTCTTCCGCAGAAATGGTGAGGCTTATCGGTCTAGATTTGTCAGAAAAAATAGTATATTTGCTTAATTTTGATACAATTGTTATGTGAGCTTTTTCCATTCATTCTGGAAAATAATTGAGTGTAATGCACTTGATATTTTGTCACATGAATTATTGTATTTTAGGGTAGGATTTTTGAAGGAATTCTCTTGTAGAACGGTTGATGGGGCACATGATCTCGGATGATTTCTTAATCCCCTGTCTTGAGTTATTGTTGAGCATTAATTACATACACTTGCCATGATTGGTGGGTGGTAGGAAAAATAAGATGGGAAGGAAATTTAAGAAAACATTTAAAATTAGAAAAGATGCACAAAAAAATTGCGACCAATGGAAATTGATAAATTTAGAAGAAATGCTGGAGCTCTTATTGTTTGCGTTTGGGTGTGTAGTGACTAGTGTGGAGGTAACTGTATCGACCGCAGCTACCTCCGAGATCGGAGGTTAGCGTATGGTCAACTTAATCTTGAGTGAGAGAAAGGCCTGACTGCTGGTAGTTACGCTGATCTAATGAAGAGACTGGGACCGCCAGGTCCCTCCGCTCCTTATCTGATGCTAAAGTAGCTGGTGTTGTATACTTGGATGGGAGAAAAGTTAAAAAAAAACTTTAAGAACTTGGGTGTGGCTTCTTGGAGTAGTGACCAATGGGGTGGCAGGATGGGATCAGGTCTTCTAGGTGGGATCCAATTGGTTAAGAGAGCTGCTGACTTTTATTTTTTGCCTGGCCCGGTGTGTTTGGAAAGAAAAAAGTTGCTTTGTGATGAAAAATGTAAGTGTAATTAATAACTGCTGGTAGTTGAAAAATGGAGAGTATTTAAGCTGTTTAAGGACACAGTGCGCTCGTCCAATCAGGGGACTGCGAGTCGTTAGTGGGCGTAACCGAAGTTGGTGAGGGATCAGTGAGTGAAAAAGTTAGCCAGAGTCGGGGAGGGCGAGAGCCACTCTCCTTATTGGTCGAGCAGGTCGCCTCCGAATGAAGGGATGAGATGCTCGGAGAAGATGGAATATGAGAATGGTGAAAATGAAAAAATAAGAGGAATTTGGGTGAAAAGTAGGAATGGAAATAATTAAAGTAGAATATTACGAGATCTATTAAAAGAGGGATCAGGGTCATAGATTTCAATCTTACGGAGAGTTCTGTTATCAATAGGGGGGGGGGTTAGTAAAGAAGTTAGTTGAAATTCGTTTCATGAAATCCCGAATGGTTGTGATGTTTAACGAAAACCTGAGGTCTTCGTTTCTCACGAACCATCGGGCGTTAGTAATTTGCCTAATGATGTGGTTTTGTGCTCTTTCAAGGATGTTAATGTTTGAGATAGCAGCGTGGCAATAGACTGAACAAGCGTACGTTATCACCGGTCTGAGTATCAGAGTATAGATAAGCATCTTGTTTTTAATAGTAAGAATCGAGTTCCGGGAAATTAGGGGATAGAGACCATATGCTGCATTTTTCCCCTAAAAATCCGGAGCCTTATAACGATGATTTTATCGAAAAGTTTAAATGAATTACGTGATTTCTAAACCACAATAATAATTTCCACAAAAAGGGATAAATATCATCCAAAACGAAGAAATAGGAAAATTCTACAAGAGAATTTTCCTATTTCTTCGTTTTGGATGATAATTATCCCTTTTTGTGGAAATTATTGTTGTGGTTTAGAAATCATGTAATTCATTTACACTTTTCGATAAAATCATCGTTATAAGGCTCTGCATTTTTAGGGGGGGGAATAGTAACATTGTCTCGTGACAAGTACGTCTACATTGTCAAAGGTATCATAAACAATGCCCATAAGATTAAGAATGGAAAGGGTGTGGGTTTAAATTTTTGACGAAGGATTTGCTAGATTTTCATTTGAAATTTAGAAAAAGTAATTTTTTTTCGAGTTTTAAAGGATATTTTTTTTCATTTATCTTTGCACAATCTAATTTTCCTTGTTTGATAAAAATATGCGAAATTAAGTTTCTTTCTGCTCATATCTCTTAGATACAAATTGTATTTGAAATTGCCATAGATGCTTAGGATGCTTATCAGGGAAATAATTGAATCTTTAAAAAAGAAATGTCATTTCTCTAAGAAAATTTTATTAGAGCACTTTTTTTGTCAGTCCTTTTTTAGCAGCATTCCATTTCTTGTTTTTCAAATTAATGTTATTTCCAATCAGTTGTTTGAAATGACGGTCCAAGTTAAGTTTTTTTACCCCTAAGCAGTCAAATTCTCGTAGCCCTTAGCCTAATAATTTTATTACACAACCTTTTAGGGATACATTTCATTGCACAAATAAAATCACAAATTATCAGCAAATTAAAAATATGTACATAAACAATACTTATTTATTAGAACCTGTATAATAAAAAAAAGTAGCTCTTGCAATAAAAAGTAACTAAATATTTGGTTTTCTCAATTTTTTGGCCTTAAGTTCTTGTAGAACATCTTGGAATTCTATGTTCTACAAGACAACGTATTCAACGGCCATAATAGTAAGTGAATTAAGTCTTTCTTGCGTTACTGAAGATCGAGGACAGTTTTCCAGGATCTATAGTTTTGAAAACTCCGTTCACACCAGAAGCATTTGTTATCATAAGACACCTGTATATTTTTAGTGCTGTCTTAACATTGGGAATTGTTTATTGCAGCATGTTTTTGAAAACAAGTTAGTATGATCGAGATGCTCTGGTACCAGTTTCTTCATTTTCAAAATCTTCTATTTGTATTATGAAATGCTTAAAATGAACCATTTCATCCATAAATTCGAATTCGATGTCCTCAGGGTAATATTCCCTAAATATTTGGGCAGCTTAATTTCTGAACTATCCTTAGGCTCCCTTCACACCAAGCGAATCCCAGTCTGTCGCGATCAATCCAAATCACAATGATTCTGAATGAACTAAGATACGCCTTCACACCGCCAAGGAAGTCAATACGGGTCAATCATTCTTCCATCAATTGCTGCCGAACATGGATGTTGTTTTTAATGTCTTAAGACGATCTTGTTTTAAGGCATCAAGCTATTAATTTAAGCACAACATTTTTTGCATCACCATCATCGCAATATCGTTTTCTTATGCGCATTTCTTATGAGCATCTACATGCGTCAGTTTACTGAGAATTTATTTTCTCATTTTTCTTTCACATTCATAAAACATTTCTCTTTGCGGATGCGAATTTAAAATACCAAGCAATGATTTCGTAAGTTAGACGGGTGTTTGAAGTTCTAGTGTTTTCATTTGTAAAGATTATTTACTCCTTTGATCCAGTTTAAGACAACAACCCAAAAGCCTGCTATGATATTTTCTTTCTCCCACAAGGCTTTTAGAAGATAATTAGCTTTATGAATTACTTGTAGCCTTTGAATCATATCTTCAGCAATGACCTGTAAAATTTTCTGGAAGTCACTATAACCTTTTTATAGAGGCATAGTAGAATCAGTTTTGGCACACCATCTTGTGTCATTTACTCTTTTTGCAAATAGTTCAGAGTCTTTTCTGTCCTCAACATTTTACAACATAATCGTCCAACGGTGTGTCGATACTGAGAAAAAATTGTACATTGCTTGTAGAAGCCCAAAGAACGAAACTGCTGCAACACAGCTTTCTGCCGCACATACTCCAACTAAATTTAGCGAGCGTGCTGGGCACGGAATGTACTGTACAAGCTATTTTATCTTTAAAATATGAGCTTGAAGCCCATTGTAGCATCCCGACATATTTGCTGTCATCCATTGTCAAAATCCATTGTAGTTAGATTAGATTAGAATTTTTGGATTTTTTAAGTTTCTTATATCAATGCTGCATTTTTAGGAAGGTCAAAACAGTGTTGGAAATCGCTTCATAGCGTGACTTTTTATGAGAATGCATGTTAGAAAGCGCGCGTTCTGCTACTCCACCATCACAAATACTCTCACATACCTAAGCACTACTATCCATCTATCCGTATGAGATAGATCTGGTGTAAAATCAACGCTCAGAGAAAAGTATTTAGCTTCCTGAATGTCCTTTATTATATTTTCATAAACTTTATTCCCTTTATATTTCAATTATTTCTTCACATATTGTAGAGGACATATAGGAAGGTTTTTCTTGACCTTTATTACCGTGTCTAGCAATATGTGAACTGAGAAAAGGGTAGTATTCCTAAATAGTTGTCATTATTTTGAGAACCAATATGTTCTATATCACCGCGAAACGCAAATCCACATGATGAAAGAAATTTGATTACTGACACTACTTTCTAAAAAACTTTAATCCAATATTCTTGTTCTTTATTATATAAACTGACCTTCCAAAGAACTGTCAATTCAATTATTTGTACATCTTCTACAAATAAGTGCCCGTAGACATTCCCGGTGCGTTGAACTGTCTTCGTGCATTTTCATTCTTTGTGCTGCATTCTTCCAGTCTGAAAGTCCTTCCAAAAATTGAGTTTGGCAAGCAGATGTTTCACTTAATAAGACGAATCAAAAATAATATACATTTCCTATGGAGGGTGAATACATGAGCCATTCTCTATGGATTATTTCACCAATTACATGTTTTCGAAACATCATTGGGAGGGAAAGTTTCTTTTATAATCATCATATTTTGTTTGCATGGAGCCGAAAAATCACTGTCAAAATGTTGACATTCCGCAGAATTTTTTTACATCCAATATTTCGTACGTGTTCGATACATTTAGCCATAATCCAATATCATTTTGATATTCTGGTCCAAGGTAATTTCTGTTTTGAATATCTAACTGAACATTCGAATCAGCTTAAATGTCATCTAGAATCAAAATTTTATCTTCCTCTTCTACAATTTTTGTGGTGTAGGATCTACAGCCATAATTTCACCTGTAGATGTACTTGAAGAAGTATCAAGTAGATTTTCTGTTGATGTTTTACGAGTAGAGTCAAGTTGAAAAAGATTACATGTTTTATTCATTTATTCAGTAAGCTTGTTTGTGCTTTCTCTTTTTGATTTTTTTCGTTTCTCTTCACCACTTAGGTTCCTATTCTTTATTAACGTTGGCATTTTAGGATACAAAAATCAACAAAATAAAGTAAAACAGTAATTCTTGAAGTTTCAGCCAAAAGCAAGTAAGAGTTTGGAGTACCTTCTTTATAAACATTAACTTTTTCGAATTTTATTATAATTAATGCCTAATGTGTGTAATCTTTAGAAATCTATCATATATGCAGTAAACTCCGGCGTATAAAGTGCACTTTTGTACACTAAAAATAAGATCGAAATTGAAGGGTGCACGTTGTACACCGAGCATAAAAACGATAGTTTTAAAAATAACAAAACAGATGAGCATAAATAATATTTTACTTCTGCACATATCGAAATACTGTGTGTTTAAAAGAAATGACTTGCTTTATGATCTAAAAGAGTTGTAGTTCTAGATGTATACTATTTTTTTTATAAGTCTCGGATAATACCTCGAATAAATGACTTCAAAACATAAGAAAATTGTATACAAACATTTCCGACTTTTTAGTAAAAAAGGGGGCGCGCGTTGTACGGAGAATATACCTAAGAACTAAAAAATGCGGCTTGAAAGTATAGGTGAGCGTTATACACCGGTGGGCACTATACGACGGATTTTACGGTAATTTACTGTAAAAAAAATTCTATTTTTTTTGCAGCATCAACTCTGTTCGTATATATGTGGAAATCTAACCGAAATCTTCCAAAAAAGTTAGCTTCTTCAGATAGCGTGGTTTTTATTTGGCGGGGCGTCTAGGTGTTTTTACGATGTATGGGTTAACTTTGAAAAATAGAATAGACAACATAATTTAAAGGAACTAAATAGTTTATTATGAGTTATAGGGAGTATTTACAGGGAGAATATTTACAAAATAGAAATTAGAACTTGAAGACATTTATATAGGAACATTTATAGGCAGACATTAATATAGGAAGGACAGATAGCCCTTTTTGGAGGACGTTAGAGATTAAATAAAACTCATTATGCGATGGAATCGCAACTTATGCCAGTTGTGGCGAAAGAGCGTGGACACGCTAAAACGATGCTTCGTTGTCGGTGGTTAGTGGGCCTCTGACGAAATCAAATCGCGTCAGCGTTTTAATAAGCACGCTAGATGGCGTTGCTGTGGAATGTTTTTTTGACTAACATTGCCGTTCTCTGCAAAGGGATGATCTAACCTATTACAAAAAGAAAAAGTTCCATGGGATATCCTACATATATAAACTGAACTAACTAATTAAATAAATCTAAATTAAGCCTTGATTATAAGCCAATCTCAGGGAAATAAAAGTTTGTGACGGATCTATCCGTGGCTATATTAACACCTTGGGGACTCTTCTGGGGAAAAATAATTTAATTCAACCAACTTTCGCCAACCAAGAAAGCGTGATTATGTAAATGAAGTATATTATATAAATTCTGTTTTCGCGAGTTTGTGAGTTGGCATGTCGGAGTTGACAAAGAGGAGTCAGAAAAGAGTTTGCGAGTTAGATTGTTAGTTGAAGATTGGAAGATAGTGGAATTATTAAGAGGTCTTGGAGTTGTCCAGGGAAACGGATTACACCAGTGGATCCAATGACATTGATCAATCCCTATAAAGATCACCTGAAAGATTCCAGTGTAGGATCCGATGCATAAAGAGTACAGTTATCATGAGCTTGATTAATTAGAAGTTAGCTTATTAGTGTGCGTATTGAGCACACTAATATATATTGAGCGTAATTAAGCTATCTTAGATTAAGTTGAGGTTCCGTAGTAGTATCCCACGTTATAGAATCTCACCTCCGCGCTCTATTATTTCATCGCCTATCTTAATTAGATTGTTATTGTGTCTGATTGATATTTTGGTAACAATAAATTACTTAGATTGAAATCATGTCTGTTGATCATTCAGTTTCTCCCACACACCTAGCCGGGTTTACAGGTAAACAAGGGGTTTCAGAGGCAAGCAGGAACCGACAGGTATTACAAGCTAAATAACCTACCCAGATGTTCTGTACTCTGTATGCAATCGAACATCCGAAGTTTGGGCGAAGTCTGTGGAGCAACTACCCATCAGTTGGTGTAAATTGGATACAAGACGATGTTTATGTCGCAGACTTGTGCTCTTGACATCACACACTTCGTACAGATGTTTTTGGAGAACTAAAGGAAAACAGAACACACTCTTGCGGGCCCATAGGCAATTGCCTACTCCACTAATGAGTAATCCGGCACTGTCTCTATCTGTCCCAGTTCTTACTTTCTGTGTACCCTTATTATTTTTTCCTTCTGTTTGGAAAATTTGGGGGAAGAGAAATTCAGACATACAGCAAGTGATCGCTGTCTTATGCCATGGAGGAAAAACTTGTCTCATGAAGAACATAAGCATTCAGACATCCAAATGAATGAATATAAATTTTAAAAACTTTGGAGAACCTCGGATTCTGATCCTATCTTTGAAAGTTTTACATGACTTTTCCCCTTAGGAAAAAGTTCTATTCAAAATACCCAACAAGATGGGAGGGGGGAGTTGAAACTGTATGCGTATGGCTAACAGTAAATGCTTTATTTTTAAAAACTATCGTCGTTACGGAAAAACTTCCATAGTATTCCGGCGCCACGGTAGCCCAGTAGTCAAGGCATCGGATCGTGGTTGGCATGTCATGAGTTGGAGCCCAGTACCACTAAACACCCGCCGTGTGGGGAAGCAATGCACGTCCTCCCGTAGGTGTGGTAGTTAGGAGAAAGGTGCCAGCTCAGGTGTCGTCCTCGTCACTTGACCCTGGTTCAAAATGACGAGGTCCATCGCCAAAAGCCCTCGTGTAGCTGAACAGTGTGACGTGAATATTCATCCATTCACTCCATAGTATTCCAAGTATTTATTAGAGTACACAATCCAGAAAAAAGGACATACCCGGACAGTTTGGTTTTCATCCTGTCAGCAGCAAAAGATGTTACAACACAAACTTATGATTTTGCAGAAAGTCCAATTCCGTAGCAGGCTGATTACAAGTGAGATATAATCATGTTTTTTCTTCAAAAAGATGTGACATTTGCGAAAACTTGTACGAACCTCAAGAACAGCTGCAAACTGGATATCCAGTTTATTTAACACATTCCGATTTATACATGCGCAAGTAAAAATTAAAGCTAATAATTACTGGCAAAGATAGTTCTGAGAGGACCCTGTATCAAAATTCCTTTGGTCCTTTTTTAGATTTGAGAATCCTGTTAGTAGGGATGTAAAAACCCATGTTGGAGCCCCTGCAGCTTAGGGCCCCGTATCATTGATACGGCTGATAGGGCGGTAGCTACGCTCTTGGTATTAACATAAAAACATAATCTTGAAAGAAAATGCAATAATTTATTGTTTCTCTCACAGAAAAAAAATTCTTATATTTCCTTATAGTTGGTATAGGTGGTTAAATTTAACTGAACAAAGTTATTCACTGAATGGTTCTGTTTTTTTACGCTTGAAACGGTCCATTTCTATAAATATTCACGACATACGAAATATAATGCTATTCTCCTTGGCGAATCCATTAAAAACAATCAAACATGAGAGGAAATAAGTTGATTTCTTTGCTTAGGTAGAGTGTAATTAAAAGAATTTGATCGTACAAGAAAAAAAAAGTCTTGACTTAATATTTATCATTTTTAAGTTAAATAATGCTCATTCTTATTAAAATTTTTAAAAATATGCTCCCTGTAAAGAAGAATCACTTTTTAATTTTTAAAAGTAGTTTTGATTTTTGTTTTTATTTAAAAACATTCCCTCTATATACTTTTTGCTTACGCATTTAACTTTTATTCGTAATTATTTAATCATTAAATTCTTACGCTCACATAAAAAACGCCTGTTCATAAGAAATATGAGGTCTATCCTCAAAGTAATGTCATCACTGTACATAAAGCCAGGGCCGATCCTAGCAGGTGTGCAGCGCGTGCACCGCACAAGGGCGGCCAAGCCAAGGGGCGGCCGCAGGCCGTACATGGTTCTATCAATCAAGCAAAAATTTTTACGTATTTATCAAAATCAAACTTATAATAAAAATCGAATTAATATCCTGAATTTTGAATAGTTATTGAAAAATCCAAGTCCGAATAACAGCATAGTTTTAAAAAATTAGAATGTTAGTGCATAGTTTGTTGGCCGATTGTACATAAATGTCTACGAGTTACAAACATCCTTCATTTGATAGAAAAAATTCGTAATGGAGCCGACAATACCGCATTAAAAAAGTTTTTTTTTATAGCGGTACTGTGGATCGATGCTTAACAAAGGCGTCTTAAAAAGGATTTTTGCAAAAATTGCTTTACGAAAATATGTAATACGGATAATCTCATAATGTTTCAATTCAATGTGAATTTGGGAAAATTAAAAGTTTTCAATTTAATAATAACCTAACAATTTAGAAAAAGAAAATAGAGGAAAGAAGTGATTTTTGCCCATGGTTTTACAACGCTTATATAGACAATGCTCGTTTTCCTTTTTAGTGAGTTATTCCTCTATCAAAATGTAGTTTCTAGTAGTTTTATTGGTATAAGTTATAAAAAAAATTTTACAGCTTCTTTTGACTTTTGAGTAAATGATTTTCATTACAAAGCCTGTTTGAAAAACATTCCAATATTAACATAGTATTATTAATGTTAGCGAAGTTCTAAATTTAATTTAATTTTTTAGGAACTTAATGGTACTTAAGAACTATGTTAAAAAAATGCTACTTTTATGCGGTTTTTTAAGTCCTAATTGTAACCAGATGTCGTATAATCAAACAGGTGAATCAAGCGATTCACAACATAGCACGAAAAAAACAGAAATAAAAGAAATCATATATTAAAAGCTAATCCTGATCTATGTCTACCCGCTTACATGTATACTCCTAGTTGGAGAGTAATTTCATATGGTCTAACCCACTTATATATATATAACCCCTTACCGTGTTTACTGCTGTCGCTATGTTAGCATCAGAGGTGGCTCTAGAGTCAGGGAAACTGGACCCATGTCCGAGGCAAATTTTTAGGGGCAGCATTTGGACCGAATTTAAAAAATACCCCCCTTTTTTTTTGTTACGAAAAAATTGGTATGAAAATATATTTTTTTTTTTTGAAATATTATTATTTATACTTTGGGAACCTGGTACATTATTTAATTACCTGTAATTTTATTTTAGACTGAATTTTTAAATGCCGACTACTTCTAGTAAAATTTGTAAAGACTATATCTCCCTTAAAAAATAAAAATTACGCTGCGTGTGGCGATATGTTGAGCAAGTATATGGGCCCCTGACTTCGGGACACAGGTACAAGCGATTATCTTCTGTATATGATATTACTACAAGGGTGACAAATGTGCACAAAACAATATTTTGCTTAGAGCAGCGTTCGGCAAATTGCAATTCTTCAAAATTCTGCTTTTATGTAGAATTAAAAATTATGTTTGTTAAGAAGATATTGTTCACTTTTCTAATTTATAAATACATCTCTAAGAAAATTACTTTATTTACATGGCCATCTGACTGGCTTTTTGACAGAATTTATTTTTAAATCTGTATTTGATTTATCTTTTTTGCAATTTCCAGTTATATATTTGTACCCAGCAATGTGAATCTGGTATTTCATTTCATGTATATTATTTTCTTATTCTGTACTGTGTACGTTAAAGCGTCAGTTTTCTTATGTGTTGTCTCTTGAATGATTCGTGGCTGGTGTGTACGGTAAATCATGAAACTTGATATGTTTTTTCTTGAATTCTAATTCTAACGATATATTTGCCAACTAAAATTGGCACAATTCAATCTCTTACATTTAGCTCGTTTGAAATAGCAACAGGTAATTATGTTTTCTAATTTCGAATCAATATGTATTTTTTTAAAACTTAATGGAATATACAATTTCCTCCTGTAAGGTACACCTCTCCGAATAAGGCGTAATTAATGTTGCTACTGGTTTCTTTGAATAGGGACCTTATGTATTTACCTCTCATTTAAGAGGACATTCTACTTATATAAGTGACACTGAAAAAAAAGTTTATTTCTTTTTGTAAAATTTTAAGATTTCAAAGACATGTTTGTGTTTCTCTTTAAATAAATTAAATATAAAGCTGTCCTGATAAATCAATGTAATTTAACAGAGGAATAAAAAATTGCAATATTGTCTGTTCCACGCTTCGATTTAGAGACAAAACAGAATATGAAATAAAGCGATTGCAACTCGCGGGGGTGCTTTTTCTTTGGGTTTACATGAGAAATAAAAATGCTAGCTTAGGTTGACACAATGCACAAATTGTCAAAAAGATCCGTACAACGGAATATTTTCAATAAATTTCTGTAAGTACAATATTTTATTGCTCATTTCAAACAACTATTTAGTAATTAAACCTTTTCTAATAAGAATTTTCATTTTTCATGACCTTCAAATTTTAAAAACCTGTGACTAAGGCATTTATTTGTATATCATTTATTTAAACATTAATACTGCTTGAATTTCTAATTAAATTAATTTGTTTAGCATCAAATGATAAGATATCCAATGTTTTGTCTGGTGGATTTAAATTTCTGGCTCTAGGACATACTGTGTCAAACACAAGGCTCCTTATTGGAAGGTAATGGTGTAACATATACCCCCGCATTGCGGGGGGGGGGGCAAAGCCTAACTGACGCCAAGTACACTTTGGTCCCAAAACCTGATCTTGCCGGGGGGCCTTAATATTCTCGATTCGGCCACTGAAGGTACTATTATATTTTTACCCTATTAAGATAAAGTATTAAGGAATATTTTGTTGTATTTGCCTTCATGAAAAAAAGGACTATAAAAATAATATATACTTAGTTTAAAAAATCTCTTTTGTTAATATGTGTATACATTTATGTAATAAATAAATTCGATAAGTGCATAACGATTTTAACTGAAAGGATTACTGAGTTAAAAGAAAACTAGCTAATTTTAATGTCAGTGAAATTATTTTATATTTACATATCCATAGCTGTAGTTAAGAGTACATGGTTTGTAAAATTTCATCTTTGGATTAAATCTAATCGAAATAATATTAATTGAAGTCTAAAGGATCTATTCACGTACCTATCACTAATCCTATTGGGGAAATTCTATTATTTTAAATATTATTCAATTGAAAACTTTCTACCGAAGAAGATGCGATTGAATCGTGTCGTATATTTAAGCATTAACTTTTAGATCCGAGAAAGAGAGATGTTAGGAGTTAGATAATAGAAGTTTGTGATTAACGTAAAGTAATTGAAAGCTAGACGAGAGCTACTCGTCGATTAATTAATTAACATTTAAAATTGATATTTGACAATTCAATCAGTAAGATATTAGAATTAGAATCAAATCTACTAGATGTTGATTATTTGAGATAGGAGTTACAATTATTTCCAAACGTAAGTGCGACTCTACTTATAATTAAATATTTAACATCTCATCTTCCTCACTTTGGCTCCAATACTTTATATATGTATATTTCCTTCCTTGGATTAGTGAGACTTATAAAAGGATTAATAAATTATAGTTGTTTTGATTATGGCTGATGTTCATTCTGATTTCCAGTCATTAATGGATTTCAGGGGAAATTCTTTACAGATGATAAACTTTTTTTCATAAGACAGGTTCCACTTCCAGAACGAGACATGCACATCCTTCATTACTGTTCCCACTATTTAAAAAAATGCGATTTATTTGTCTTGTTTATTGTAAATTATTATTTTTTTTCTGAATCATCTTCTGTTAAGTCAATATAACACATGTGATTTTAGATGGTTTGTCTCTCTCTCTCGTTTTTTTTACACGCCAAGAGAAATTTAGTAATATTTTGTTGCAATTATAAATATATTCTAAAAGTAATTGTGTTATTGCTGATCGAAGTATCAAAAATGCATTTCTTAAAAATTCTTTCGGAATATTTAAAATTTGGGAATTAGGTCAATAATAGGTTAGTTATTTCAATGTTTACTTTCTTTTTTAATTCAAAGACATATAAATTGGGTAGAATTATTATCAATTTATTTTCAAATAAGATTGCACATTTGTTATTATTTAAATGTTATCGAAAATATCCCGAAATGACATTTTTTGAGGAAGCTAAAAGACAGAATTTTATTGGAATGAGAAGTACGATGTATTTTTTTTTTTACTAATATGATAACCATGTGAAAATACTCTAAAACACGTAAACTGTATCAGATCGTGGTACGAATTAAAGACAAGGCTGGAATAAAATTGAACCATTGACGCGGAACAACAAAATGTATACAATCGAGAGAAAAAGAGATGGTGCGCCATCATTGAAAGAATGATTGCTGAAGTACAGTTTTTTTAGCCAGTCAAAATTTGGCATTCAGAGGAACTAGTACGAAGTTCAGATAATGGTAATTTTTTAAAGACAGTTTAGATATCGGCCAAATTTGTGTGATCCAGTTATTTCAGAACTCCTTAATAATGTCAGTAAATGCGAAAGTAACAAAACGCGTATTCCACACTACTTAGGGCAACATTTCCAAAATGAAATAATTACTATTTTAGCCGAGTCTATTCGTAACGAGTAAGTATTAACGTCACACTGTTCAGCTACATGAGGGTGTTTAGTGACGGGCCTCGTAATTTTGAACCATGGTCAAGTGACAAGGACTGGCACCCCTCTCCAAACTACCACACTACTCCAACGTGAGGACGTTTGAGCTCTTAACATATTTAATGCGCATCGTTCCCCTACACGAAGGGTCTTCAGTGGCACTGAACTCGAACTCATGATATGCCTGCCGATAGTTCGTTACCTTGGTCACTAGGCTACTACGGCCCTATTCGTAAAGAGATAACACGCATTGTCAAAAAAGAAAAATATTACACTAAAATTCTTATTACTACATCAGATATTAGTCCCAAACAACAAACAAAGTTTTTTTTTATTAAATGAGTAAGCAATACTGATGGTAAGATATATATTTTAGAATTTTTTCTAGGAATTTTTTAGGAACACAAGGAAAGGCTTTCAGATATGGACACATTCTTCATTGAATCCGAAATCTCAGAAAAAATTGATTTCACCAAAATTATTGACAAATTTGATTTTCCGAAATCCAGAAAAGTTAGCTTATAATTAATTAATAAGTAGTCTTTGTAAAGGACTGATTTATATACTTTTCGTTTCGTTTCACGATATTTATACTTTAGAACATTTTCTTTTAGATTATATTTTTTGAGTAAACACTGTTGTTTTGCTATTCTAATAGTAAAATGTCTATTTTTATTTCAAAGGTAATATTTATTAATATTTTGTTAAAGTATTTTGTCACGATCATAACCCATTAGCTGACCAAAAAAAATAAAGTTTTGCACTTCAAATTTTCGCATTTTTATATTAATGTTTTAATTTTTACTCTGATAAACAGATAGATAAATTTTTACCTCAATATATAAGTATTAAATTTTTGTATTAGTCAAAATATGAAAAAATCTCTAGAGGGGCGGCACTTTAGGTCTTCGCACGTGGGCGGCCGATACCCTAGGATCGGCCCTGCATAAAGCGCTCTCTGTAGGGAAAAAAGGGGGGAGGGGAGAGACACATATGGGAGTGCATTCTCAGTTGTTTTATGGCCGCGGTAGCCTAATGGTTAGGTTCACGATTTCGGGGCTGGAGTGTCGCTGGTTCTAATCCTGGTGCAACTGAAAACCCACCGTCCAGGTGGGGCCGCTGCACCTTGAATCTGTCGAGGTTAAATGTCCTACCGTTGGTGTGGTAGTTAGGACAGGGATTGCCAGCTCAGGTACCATCCTCGTCACTAGACCAAGGTTCAAAATTACGAGGTCTGTCACCAATAGCCCTTGTGTAGCTTTATAGCGTGACGTTTATAAAATTCTCAATTGTTCTCGCCATGGCAGTGTTGCCATTTCATGCGAATTTTACTTCTTCTTAAAACCCTCCGCTACTCTCTTCATTTTTTTTTCTGCGTGAATTTTATATGCTACTTCATACGATATGAATCCTCTTCTAGCTTGAAACCTTCACACAAAAATACTTTAATTGAAAACTGTATTTACGTATATAATACGGATATGTTGAATAGCTCTAATGTCGAACATCATTCCTAATGAAAAACTTTATATAAAACCACCTTTCTTTTTTACGGCCTCATTTAGTTGCAGATCCAGTTTTTAAACATTGAAATAAATTTCCCATTCTGAATTTGCTGTCCAAAAATCTGTTGAAAACTATAGTTCTTTCTCCTGTTTTCTTTATACCTTCTGCAAACGGCTGATTTCCATAGGTTATCCGGTCATGGTTCATTGCTCTGAGAAATTTACTTTAAAAATTTGGTGGGAAATTCTTTGCCAAGAGAAATCAGAGATATCAAACTTACTTTTTGCTGTCGATATCGCACGGGTACGAATTGATATTCTTTTTCTATTTGGAACGGTTACGGTTAGTGATAACATACAACAGTGGAGTAGCGACAATTTTATGGGTGGAACTAATTTTTAACTATCTTTCATATTGCAAGTGAAAAATATTCGAAAAAAATGAATCATTTCAAGACTATTGGGAGGCTGACTATTTTGTAGTGAAAACAAATATGGATCAGTAATTGTTCTATTTGTCACGAGTGCTGTATATAAACAATACCAATAAACAGGAATCATTCAATGACACTTTTCCTCGAAGATCTCTTTCAAGAGATTATAAGTAGGCTTTCTTGAATAATCTATGCAGCAGCAAAAAAGTGTTTTTTCAGTGTTAATATCGCAGCAGTAACAAAGACATCCTAAAAAGTTTGTTATATTATTGGTATTCATATGAAACCGTTTACTGATGCAGAAATTGGGAAGGAATGTTTCTTAAATGCTTCCGATTTAGTGTAGTGACAAAAATAAAAAATATAAAAATAATAATTAAAAAAATTAGTTACCGTGTTATTATAACTTTAAATCTACAATATTTTACACATCGAAACCTCGTTTAGGTCATCAATCTAAACTCACAATCAGAGAAAAACAAAGTATAATATCAACGATGAAAAAAAATCCACGTTTGACTGTAACAGACATTCACGGGGCGTTTAACAAAAATATCTGGGTGTATACTGCAAGAAAATCTTGTAAAAGGCCGGATACCGTAGTCGAGTGATTCGTAAAAAGCCTTATATTTCAATGACCAATCGGCTTAAGCGGATAGCTTTTGCAAAAGGGCTTATACATAAGCCCCGAAGTACTGGAGGATTGGGATGTTTACCGATGAGGGCAAATTTTGATACTTCAGCATAAAAGGTCGTAAATTAATACGAAGAAAACCTTGCACAACGCTTGAAAAAGAGTATTTAGTACCAACGGTAAAGCGCGGCGCCGGTAGAGTCATTGTGTGGGGGTGCATGGAGAGTAATGGTGTTGGCAAGTTGGAGTATATCAAATCAATCATGAACAAACATGATTACCTTGATGTTCTAAGAAACAATTTCAGGAAAGTGCCACCAAACTCGACTTAGGATCATCGATTCGTTTCTAACACGACAACGATCCTAAGCACATCGCTGAGGTTGTGAAGCTTTGGCTCTTGTATAATGTCCCAAATCAACTGCACCCAACCCCGAAGTCACCTGATCTGAATCCTATAGAACACCTATGGGATTTGCTGCAGGGTAGGATTCGTCATCTAGCAAGGATATGCTGTGAGGAATGTTCTTACAGAAGAGTGGGCGAAGATAAATGCTGAAGAAACCATTAGACTTGTTAATTCAAAGCCGAAACAACTTCAAAAGGGTCTCAAAAGACCAGCTGTTAAATAGCTCATTATTGCCTTTTTCGATAATTTTTATAGTTACTACTAAAACAGTGAACGCAGACTTTTTCTACTTGATTTTTGTTAGTATCGCTACAAACCTGTCTTTATTTTAAAAGTTATGAAAGCAAACCAAATTTACTTTTGTTATTCTCAATATTTGAAATAAACTAAATAAAATATAATTTTAAAAAAAATTTCAAATTCCAGTTTTAAAATTTTTTTTCATTGTTTATGTAAGCAATAGTTCGTGAACGAAGACTTTATTCATAACAGTACCAACTTGTGGGATCGATTCCCGATTCTCATATAGAAAGGAATGCTCTAGTATGAAAGTCCAGTATGTATGAGACTGTCACTATTCAGTTCCGTACTACTATATGTATCCTGCTTTCTTACTACGCCCTGCCCCAGGTATCTGACGCGAGGCAGCTCATCTGACTGAAGGTGTAACACACATCGCTTAGTGTGAAACCATTTGGGCGCTATTGTGCGGGGTTCGTTCCCTCACATCGAGTCTTTTTGGAAATTTTATACCTGTAATAAAAGATACCAAGTGTGTCATTTTGAGGATAAAAATACCAATAATTGGACAATTTTTTCAAAAAAATTAAAGAGCGACACACCAATGCCCAAACTTTTACATCATATTAATGTGAGGATTAGAGCTTCGACAGATTAACGTGCATTAAGCCCTCTACGCGGAGGGTATTTTGAAACACCATACCTCGAAACCAAGATTAGACAGAAACAATAACACACACAGCCACGATATCATAACATTGACTACTCGATTACCGCGAATACTTAACATTGGTGTGATAAGGAGGTAAAGAACCGATGCAATCTAAAGTACGACCTCGCCGATACACCATATATGTAAATGCGTATGTTTTGGCTGCGGTTAGCAAACTTTTGCTTGTATCAAAATGAGCAGCTGGAAGTTTACTTACAACAAATTGCAACCGCTATTAAAGTAACTTTTTGCAGAAAGTTGAGGAAAAAACGTGTTTTTCTGAACTATCGGTTACTTTGAGTAAGAGAGATTTTATTTACGTCACACTATTAAGCAACACGAGGGCTATTGGTGACTCACCTCGCAATTTTGAATCTCGGTCAGGTGAGAAGGATGACATCTGAGCTGACACCCCCACTCCAACTATCGCACTACGCCAATGGGAGGAATTTGGTGCCTCGACAGATCTAACATGCATCGGCCCCTCTACACGGCGGAATTTCAGGGGTACTAGGCTCGAGCTCAAGACACGCCTGCCTCGAGTCTATGATCAAAACCACTAGGCTACTACTGACAATTCTTTCACTTTGAAATGAGGTTGATTATAAGGGTATTAAAATGATTGATTATAAGGTTATTATAATGATTAATAATAAGAGTAAAATGATAAGGGTAATTTTTTGAAATGTATTACAATGATATAAAATGCATATGTGTGCTTCATATATATATATATTATATATATATATATCATATATTACACCAACCCTTTTTTTTTTTTGCACGCTTTTTTTACACGATTTTAAAATAACACGGTTCACCAATATACTTTGCTACACGAATTTTCTATTCTAACACAAATCCTCTCATTTTTTGGTAGTTAGGAGAGGAGGGTGCAAGCCCAGATGTCGTCCTCGTCACTTCTCCATGATTCAAAATGACGTAGTCCGTTGCCAGTGAGTGAGTGAATATTAACGTCGCATTGTTCCGCTACACGAAAGGTTTTGGTGAGGGACCTCGTAATTGTGAACCATAGTCAAGTGACGAGGACGACACCTGAGCTGGCACCCCCTCTCCTAACCACCACACACCCACGGGCGGACTTTTAAGCTTTCGACAGAGTTAACATGCATCGCTCCCCTACACGGTCGGTCTTCAGCGGCACTGTGTTCGAACTCATGACATGCCTGCCACGAGTTCGCTACCTTGGCCACTAGGCCTACCGCGGCCACGTCCTTCGCCTAAAGCCCTCGTGTAGCTGAACAGTGCGACTTTAATATTCCCTCATCTCATTCACTCACTCATTTCCTTAAATTTCTAATTTTAACAGTGAGTGACTTGGTCTACTTTATGGTTACTTTACTTTGTATTCTGGATTTACGAAGAATCTCGAATTTTATAATCACTTTTTTCTTTATTTTGTTGTACTTCCATTTCAATCTTCAGTACAATTTATATTTTGTATTAGAACTTTATGAGGTCGATTTGATTGAAAAATTTATGACAGTATTTTATGATAATAAAGATGTCAATAATGATGAAGGTGAAATTCAGCTATTGTAACAGCTAATATATAATTCGCTCTAGAGTTTGAAATTTGCTAAAAGTATGGAACAACATTTTCATAGAGCGTGGATTAACATTTCAATGTAATCTTAGAAGCAGGCAGGATATCATTAAATAATATAACTAACTTAAGAAACAAAAACAAAGCCACTTATAACAGACTTTGTAACAAAGAAGAAAACAGCAGATGCCATTTATAACGAATGAAATTCTTCATTTGAAATTCAGCCGACGGAGTCTCCTGATGACACGTCTACTGACGGTAGAATTTTTGATCCAGCTTATAATAAACGTGCACGCTTGTTATCAAGTAACGATGGATAGTTGTTTGTTATAGTTTTAATTTTTCAATTTGAATTTTATATGTTTATAGACTAAATTTTCCCTCTACACTAATTGTATTTATTTTATTATTTTTTTGTAATAAAGAATTATTTTTGTTTTAATAAATGTGTAACATAGATTTTCTTATTACTTTTTTTTGCGTGGTTTTGTTTTGAAAAATATTTAACAATTTTTTTTTTTCATTTCAAAAACATTTTTTAAAAAAATTTGGGGAATATCTCCCCCTTCCCAAATTTACCGTATGTCGAATGCAT